>WURS02029675.1:0-11651 GCA_011762765.2 Rhinocypha anisoptera | reverse complement strand
CGGCGGAGGGTGAGGAACGGCGCCTCGGAGGGAGGGGGCGACGCGCCGTCCCTGGAGGGCATAGACTTGAGCGAGGAAGAGGAGGAGGACGAGGAGGAAGAGGAGGAGGGAGGAGAAGGAGAGGAATTGTGCGACGAAGACCACGGGGGAGGCGGAGGAGTTTTGGTGAGAAGAATCCTTGTGGGAGGTGGAGGAGGAGGAGGAGGAGGAGTGGGAGTGGAGGAGGACGGATTGGACGTGGGAGACGGGAGGAAGATCAAGAAGAGGAAAGAAGGATGGGGTGGGACCTGGAGGAGGAAACTCACCCTCAAATCAGGTAAATGGAAAAGTTATGACCCCCGTAATTGAGAGCCCTTGGCAAGTCTCCTGGAGGCGCTTTTGATTTACTGGAGATGCTTATTTCGGTTCTTTTTATGTGCATGTGAGTTCTTCTTTCTGCGAGTGTCATTCCCTCTCTGTGCGTTCCGTCGTTATCTTCGACGCTTTAATACTTGGTGAAATGACGTGATGATGGCTGATTCCATGTTGATGTGGAGTATATGAAAGCTAGCTTTTTAACCCAATTGTGGAAGGAGTTAATTGGCAACAAATTATTATACTGTGCCAAATCACTGCTGAATACTCGTCACATGGTTTTTCAGAAACGTCTAACAGGATAATTATAATTTACTGTTTATTCTTTTGTAAAATAATAATTTTTAGTGTTTCGTGTGTGATCTCAATGTTAAGCAAGTTTAGGGAATAATATTAATCAAATGATTTGGACCTGAAATATTATCATCATTTATGTTGTACCCGTAACTTGAGGTCCTCATTTTCAAAAACTCACGAATTACGTAGTATGCCTCGAAATAAAGAAGCTAAGTCGAAAAGGTTCTTTACGGAAAACAATGTCTTCGATCCTAGTTAATCTTTCTGTCTTATTATTTTAGTAGTGTTACTAGTTTTGTATTCAGGGAATATGGACGAATATGGTTATTTAGCACCTCCGAAAGCCCAAGAAAATCCTAATTGGCCCAAAACATCTATGCCCGAGGCGGAACTCGAACTCGAGACCTTTGGGCTTACCCTGGCGACTATTTTTAATAAAGTTTCCTGCTAAATTTCAACAGTGGTACTACATAATGAACGCCCAATATTTCATTGGCTTTCCTTTGTCCAATGAGCCTTAATATAAAAATGGCATTTAACCTGTCCTTTTAACGTAAGTGGTTGTAACTGAAAACAATTAACACAGAAACAACCCGCTATATTTGCATTGGAATGTCTCAAATCTCCGAATTAGATTTCATTATCCTTTGTGGATTAGCTTGCTGTACCTTCTGTTTTCTTATTTCGTATTCATGTAGGTACCAGGTAAACATAACATGTATCGCATTTAAGTTCATACAAAACATTTCGTGATGTATGGTGTAACTGCAAGCAAAACAATGATCATTTGTTATTACTAATTGCATGGCAGTTTCATCGGCTAGGAATACCTACTGCTTCGGAAGAATGATTTTCCCACTAAAGTTAAAAAAAGTTTAAAAAAGTGACAGAGGTTTCCTAATATTCCCGCTTTAAGTTTGAAGGACTGGACGCACATAACTGCTCAGGTGGTAGGAGTGAACGTTTCTCACGGCAGATGTCGCCAGCGTATACTCCCGATGCCGCTTCTGCTTGAAA
Organism: Rhinocypha anisoptera; assembly: GCA_011762765.2. Taxonomy (NCBI): domain Eukaryota; kingdom Metazoa; phylum Arthropoda; class Insecta; order Odonata; family Chlorocyphidae; genus Rhinocypha; species Rhinocypha anisoptera. The sequence continues at coordinate 9,983 of WURS02029675.1, read as the reverse complement.
ACCTTTTCAAGTCCGCGGTTGTAGGAAATTCAAACCTACGGAGGATGTCCTACGTGGTGGGCTTGTTTCCCTCTTGAACAACAGCTAGTGTGGGCAGTGACGTAAATTTATTTCGTACAGTAGTTTAAATAATAATATTAGGATGAACTTATTATTCATTAATGATACAAGTGGCTGGAAAATCACTACCAATTTTGCTGCAAAAGAGATACTACTATTTGGCGGGTCAAGGGAAAATAAGGGACCAGACCAGTGTAGACCCCAAAACATACCCCAAAAGAAAACAATATGGACCTAACAATGAACCCAAGTTGGTTACTCACAGATGGAAGCAGTGGTAGCCGAGAGGGCAACCGCTGTCACTGAGGGGATGCAACGGCAGGTTAATCCATACTTTCTCCAATTAATAAAGATTTTATTCCGTAATAATTGGCTGATATGCATTAACCGTATACATGTGTGATACTGGTTATTGTAATTTTCGTTGTCTTAATGATATTCCCAACTCTTGAGTTCGGGATATCGTGATCACATTTTGCTTAATGGAGGATTCATAAAGTATCCCAAATATAGCTGTTTTTAAATTCAGATCAAACTTTCTCTGTTTCCGTTTACGTGTACTTAATTTATAGTTTATCCTGTTCCGAATTGATAAAATTCCACGGAATAATTCGAAATTTATTACAGCCACTGAATTACATTTCACATTCTTACTTGAAGTAATCAACTTCTGATTACCATCCTGGAAAATTGTATTCAAGCACACAAGGACATCGTCATATTGTGACATAAAATATCATTGCATACGGACAGTCCAAACGAAAATAGGTTCGTCATAGGTAAAGGAAACCTTAAATAGTTAGAAATCAATCCCAACGTAAATTCAGCTTCCAATTAATATCGGACAGTTTTATATCGCTTGTTAAGCACTCTCATTATTGTAATAACAACATTATTGTATTCTACGGTTCAACACTTAATGTATCTTTTTTATTCGCCCAATTTATTTAAATACAATTACTGTTGGAATCGTTTTCAGAATTATCAATATTATATATTATAAATTATTTATCTTTATATTTATAATATTTATTATAATAATATTTTCCCTATTTATATTATGTCACCAACAATGCTCATTTAATTAAAATGCTGTATAGGAATAGGTGATTCATTGTGGACATCAACACTTTCACATTTAGTGTATTTTCATGACAAAATTCGTTCGTGTTCCCCAAAATTAAGTTTGTTTGTACTATTTTGTCAAAAACCTTACAACTCTTGTTAAATCCTTGCCACGATCCCATTAATTTATTCTGGAAGTTCACGTGCTGGGGTTATGAGGAAGAGGGGGCTGCTTCAGTCTCGACCTCTCCCAAATAAGGAACTTTCATTATTATTGTGGCAGAAACGCTCTCCGGGCATGGAAAAATTTACCCTCCTCCGAATTAAAAATAAAAAGTTTGATTCCGGTTGCCTGAAATGCGCTCACTGCAACAGGAAGCAGATAATTTTTGTAATCGGGTAATTAGAGGAGTGTCCCAAGTAAGATCTAGTGCTTTCCCAGGGTATTATCTTCACCTCTTGACTACCAGAAGCGTTTCTGAGTTTCTGGAGTTTCTGTTTACCTTACCCCGAAGGTAGTTTGTCCTGAAGACAAAAATGAAATGAACTGAAATAAACTGAATGAAATAGGAACGATGGACGCCCCGCGATAAAGAAAGTAGGAATCAAAAAGGACGGCCGTGGGTTTTTTCATGCTCCTATAATTTTGGTTCCGATGCAGATGGCAGTGGTCGAATGCGGTGAAAGCGAAGAAATAAAAAAAGACGTTTCCGCGGTTGATCTTATAGCTGGAAGAAAATAAGCGAGATGGTGGAAGAGATAAAAGGCAGCTAATGATTCCCGGTGAAAGGAGAAGAATGTTGAGATTTGTGGACATCGCGGCCATAGTATCATACAAGGATGAGAATCTGACGAGGGTCTAAAAGGATAGTCGGCCAAGAAATAACACCAACAAAATGAATTACGAAAAAACTATTTTGCGGGCATTTGGCCTAGGCAAGCAAGATAATACTCAAATAAATTTAGGAAATGGCACGCTATAATTAAAAGGAAGTCGATATCTGTGCTCCAAGATAATCGAGGATGTCGAACAAATTTCCTATCAGAAGAAACAACTGCATTTTCTCGACTCATATTGCCGTAGGCCATATTTTTCCTTGATATTCCTCAAAAAAGAAAGAATTTCCTTGATATCTCTCGTACGAGTTGGCGAAACGGTAGTCTTTCACATTTCAACTGATCTGCCTCCTTTTTGATTGCTTCTTAGGGAATTCCATTATCAATAATAAAGACTTTTCATCGTCAAAATGTAGTGATCTGCAGATTAGAGAAACTCAGTACAAAATCCAGTGAGTTCAAAAACTGTGCCTGTAGCATTTTATGAGAGAATGAAATTTCTATTTTGGATTTAATCAATTCAAAATATCATGAACGAGAACTCGTCCACAATGTGACTAATTTCTCTTGGAAAATTAATCATAATTATGTTAAATTTTCCAAGTGCTGCACTCTTATTTACTTAAATGATTTAATTGAATTATTACCATATAAGGTGACGGTGGTCAATTAATTAAATCATCTACCCGGGCCATGACGACAGACGACGGATGTAAACGACACATTTTTAAATGCCCAGTCGGCCCCAGTTTTTTTTACTTGTTTACGATCCTCCTGTTCCGCCCAAGCCGTCGTCGTTATCCTCGACATATTTCGTAAGCCTCGCTTGCAAATGGTTGATGTTTTTCTAGAGGTTGGAATCGTTGGCCTGTAATGAGCGTGTTTCGACTTCGAAGCGGAAGAAAAAGAGAATGGAGTTGCGTGTGTCACTGTGTTTATATATATATTTATATATACACACACAAACACTCGTGGAAAACTCATATGAGCACTAATACTGTTGAAAACACAGGACGATGAAACAGAAGCAAGTAAAAGACCTGCTTTTCAACAGGAGTCCTGCTTCTTCACAGACGAAGGACGAGGGTTTCGTTCGAAAACTCAAAAACAGAAATGTGTGAATGTTTCATCTTTTATTTGTTACTAAGATTTATCGTCTCACATATATATATATATTCTTTTTGTGTCCTGTGTCTCTGTACGTTCCACTAGTGTTCGAACCAATATTATTCACATTGTGAACCTTTTCGAAGTTATTATATATATATATCTAACTCAAATTACTCCATCCTTAATTTTTCTCTTTACTCTCCCCGTGTCTGAACTCCATAAAGATAGGTGCTACTCCGAACGAACCGCAAGCCTTTTTTCTCAGCTACAGTACTAATTGGCCTCACGGTGTTATTTACTTTTTACTTGCTGCATCTGTCAAAAACGTGGCATACGTACTCCATAAAGTAGCGTGCCTCATATATTAGCATTTATATATATAGTATATATATATATAAAGAGAGAGAGACAATATGACTTATAATTTGTGATTCATTTTTGAAAAATGCAAATCCATATTCCTTTGTTTTTTTCAATATTAGATTTCTTTGGATTCTGAGAAGTGCAGCGGTAAGCCTTGATTCTCAAACCATCATTATATTTCCTTTTATTACGATCGTAATTCTTAGCAATATTAAAATATTCTTAGCAAAAAAAGTTTAAAATAAATAAAATTGCATGAAAAAATTTATGATCGCATTGCATATAAATGTAATCCCAATCTAGAGATTCGTCGACCGGAGGTAGCGTTGAATCCCACTCTCGTTTGGGGACTTTTGTTGGACGCAAAAAAATATATCTGGTTTGCCCCTCCTTGCATGACGAATCCATTTTCGGTTCCTATTGTATGCCTTCCTACCTGCCATGCTCCGCCAGTACGAGTCCGAGAGTATCCGCGAATGTCAGCGTGTGTCACGGGACACCAGCCTTATTGGCGTTTATGGTGCATCCATGCTCTGGTTAATGGCGACCTCTGCCGTCATAGTTGCGAGGAATACTCGGATGGAATGAAATCTTGTAATCTACGCCCCTGGGGTCTAGAGAGTTCCCTCGAACGAGCCACGGCGTTCCCGCCTGCTTGCTAAACGTGGTGTCAATGGCGCTTAATCCGAGTCCACTACAAACCCTGCTGAACATTGAAATGCAGTCTCGCCTGCTATATACTCGTCTCGTGCGGCTATTATTGGGGATCACCTGGAAATTTATTTTTACATGTTCCACAGAATTGCACATCGTTTTGTCACAATGCCTTACCAATACATTCAAAACATTGACTATGGCTAATTGAGATCTACTTTCGCTCCAAACATCATTTTTTGTACGCTTTCCGACACAAATGTGGGATGGAAAAATAAACACGAAGGTCATTGGATTACACTCGCCCAAACACTTTGAGATCTTCGCATTAGCAGTCGGGGTGCGGTTTTACGACGTGCTAATTCAGGGCGGTGATTTTATGTTAAGGAGATCTAACCGTCGGAAAGATGAGACTGTGAAACGGGAGGCCGTGAGGGTACGGCCGCGACAAGAAACAAGTGATGGCGCCTCGCCGCATTCCACAATCGGATAAATGAAAGAAACATTTCTTTCGTTCTGATTTGCATTTAAGGTGCGCATCTCTCGTAACAAATAATTGACTGACAAATGAGTCATAATTTAAATCGAGTGCTCCACATGAAAGTCGAATAATTTTCTTAGCAGTAATATTATATTTCCAGCGGTGAGAGTCCATCACTGATTACTCAACGTAAATCGTCCAATGCTCCTCTCCAAAGCGGGGCCATATTTACGAAGAACCGCAGTCGTCACTGAGGTCGTGGCAGCCGAGCGGTTTGAGAAATAGGTCCTTAGAAAAAAAGAAAGCAGAGGAACCATACCGATTCCCCACCGACAAAACAAAAGACGACGATGCAATCAAGTTCAAAAAAGGTGACGATAAGAGTGGATGTTACTGACAGACAGAATGAAACTACCGAAATTTTCCGAATAAAACAATATTGACTTCAATGAGAAATTAGGTTATTATTGCTTTATTTTCGCATTCCCCCAAGTTACGATCTCCTCAGTGAATTCTCTTCCGACCAGGTTACGGAAGGCCATCAAGAAAAAGTCCCGGGGGACGCCTTATGATTCGGAGGGGAAAAAAATTATTTGATGCCAAATTAAGCGAATAATATGGAGGTGGTGTAATGACTATGGCGGAGGTCAGAGAGAGTGTGTTAGAGGGCGCGTTGTCCCGGTGGACGACCCAGTCACCCGACTGACACGAATTTCGAGGCGTTTCTTCCGCATACTGTCGCGAAACGTTTCTAAAAATTTCCAGGCATAACAATTGATAAACTGTCTGAATGGGAGGAACGAATTCCGCGTGTATGACCCATCTAACATCAAGCAAACAGGTTAGCATCGCTTTGACGTTTGATTTCTAGTGACGCGCCTTCTTCGGAGGAGGATAGTTTATTGGATCCATTGACTGGTGAGCTGTGTCGTTTCGGGATCAAACATCATTGTGATTCATGCCGGTGATGATGATGGAGATGAAATCCGGGTCATCCTATCGTTGAAAGATGTACTCGATTTTAAAACGAAACGGATTCACATGGCTTCAATGAAAAAATAACTAATTCACCACAGAAGGGCGTAATAACCATTTGCGACTTCATGAAGTTTCAGATGATATAACGCTGCTAATCCACGTGTAATGTCTGGCCTATTGTCGTTATGTTGTGTGCTGGCCAATTATTTAATTGTTATTAATGTGAAGTGGAATTTGGGATAATGGATTAAGATTCGTGTTTATGTAAGGAGAAGAGCGGGGATTTTTGGAAGGTTATAGGGGTGGGGGTGGGGCTGATAATGGGGAGTATGAAGTGAGACACGAGTGAATAAAGACGTAAATTTGGGAGTGTGCTGCGTTTTCTTTGGTTTACCCCCGATGAGCATAATGGTAAAATTAAATCTGACGTTACAGTCGTGAGCGGGAACCCACGATAATATTTGGCGACAAGTACGGGATATCGAAAGTAATACGGGCTATCGAAAGTAATACGGGATATCGAAAGTAATACAGGATATCGGAAGTAATAAAGGATATCGGAAGTAATACAGGATATCGGTAGTAATACGGAATATCGGAAGTCATACGGGGTATCGGAAGTAAAACGAAATTTCGGGAGTAAAAAGAAATTTCGGGAGTTAAACGCAGTTGCCGCGAATTGTGGAAAATTGACAGCGTTCGTCGAAGAGATTCAGAGAGCAACGTCTTTCGAGAACAGACCAGCTGGGTCTACGGCTGCCTAACCGAGGAAGGTGTCACGAAGCTGCTTGAGAAAGTGTTGCCGGAAGTCGCAACGTCGCGGAGTTCGTGTGCAGGAGCTCCGAGGAGTGACATTTGGGGTCCATCCGACGACGGCTGAAGAAGAGTTGCTGCTGATTGTGTTGTTTGTGGCATGTTTTTGCTGCAAATACGGGTGAATGCCTTTTGTCGAGTGGTGTGCGCGTTCGGGTGCTGTCCCTGACTTTCATATAGTAGAGTGAAATTTAGGGGGAAGATAATAATTACTCAAAATGGCGTATTGGGGTGGATTCGATATAGAAATATTTAGAATAGTCGCTTACGAGCATGGAACTCACTTGGGCTAGACTTTTGGAGTGTAAGAAAGCGATAGTTGAGAGTGAGAACTATGAGAAGGAATTCGTTAAGGAGATGCTGAATATCTTAGTAGAGGAGAGAAGGCTGAAGCGGGAGCTCGTGGCAGAGGAGAGACGGCTGGAGCGCGAGGCAGAGGAGAAAAGGCGGAAACTAGAGGATGAGGAGAGGTACAGAAGGTTCCAGTTGGAAACGGAAAGGCTAAAAATATCCCAGTCCAACGAAAGCCACGAAGGCGATAGGTCGTCGGAAGAAGGAAATTATCACAGAGTATCTCCTAGAATAGATTTGACACGATTTTTAGCGAAGAGAAGAAATGAGCAGGAAGTGGAACGGAATAAACAGGTGGAAGAAGAAATGCAAGAAAGAGTTAAGGAAACAAAGGAAGAAGAGAACACAGATCGAGGAGGAGCATGCAGAATTAACTTAGACCGGACGGCGAGAGAAAATGAAATGGAAGGAGAGCGGAACAAGCAGGTGGAAGAAGAAATGCAAGAAAGAGATAAGGAAACAAAGAAAGAAGAGAAAACAGATCGAGGAGGAGAATGCAGAATTAACTTAGACAGGACGACGAGAGAAAAGACTAGCTTGATTTCAGTACGTAAAGATGAATTAATTCAAGCACAGGAGAATGATCCATCGCTGGATAAATGTTTTTCGGGATTCAAATTCGCAGATGTGGTGAACAAAAACGAAGAAGGGTTACTTCTTATAAATGGAGTCTCTGTCCTTAGAAAAAAAGATAAGTTGAACGAAATGAAGAATTTAATTGAAACACCGGCGCAGTATAGAGATCGAATTCTGCAGTTATGCCATGAGACGACACTTGTGCATTTAGGTGTGGCTTCAAGATTCCCTGAAGCGGTAGCGGTTGAGGATATTTCCTCTCCTACAATTGTGGAAGCGGTAATCGAATTGTTTTTCCGCAGTGGCTTCCCACACGAAGTTCCGTCAGATCGTGGAACATCTTTCACCAGCGAATTGACGACAAGTTTTTTAAACAGATGTGACATTAGCCTTGATATTCATCTGTTCATCATCCCGAGTCTGATCCGGTCGAAAGAGTTCACGGGACACTCAAGAGAATCCTAAGAGCTATGAGTGTAGAATTTGGAAATGAATGGGACAAGTATTTGACGGCTGCGTTATTCGCATTGAGAACCACCACCCTTGAGAGCCTTGGATTTGCACCAGCAGAATTGGTGTACGGAAAAAACCTACGGACTCTATTGACGTTAATACAAGAAAAATGGTTGGAAGAGAATCCAGAAGAACAGTCGATAGTGGAGTATTATTTTTCTCTTTTAAGTAAGCCAAGGGTTACACGTGCGTTTGAAGTAGAGAAAATGGAAGAGGAGAAGGTGAAGAGGAAAGGATATCACGACCGTAATATAGCGGGCAGAAGCTTTGTAGCAGGGGATTCGATGCTGGTTCTAGTTCCGGGAAGGAAGAGCACGTTGTCCGTACAGTGGATGGGTCCCGGAATTGTTGAGAAGAAAATTTCCGAGACAAAATATGTGGTCAGTCGGCCAGGGCGTCGCCCAAAATCTGAGGTATTTCACGTAAACATGAAAAAACATTATCATCAAAGGGAGACAGGGAAGGAGTCAATCAATTTATTATCACAAGTCCCCGAGATGGTAACGAAGATCGCTCACAGTGAAGGACCCAAAGACTTAAAGTGGATTGAAGCGAGTGCATTATATGAGCGTTTAGATGATACTTAGATTGGAAGTCTGGAACAGTGTTCGGGGTGCTGCGCCATTTGGCGGGATGTGCTCCTCCGGTCTTTCTTTATTTTGTTCGGCGTTGCAACTAAGGTCGCATCCCCGAACAAAATTCTTCGAAGGATGGAGGAGCTGCTCACGACTGCAACGTCAGATTTAACTTTACCATACTGCTCATCGGCAGTAAACCAAAGAAAACGCAGCACACTTCCCAAATTACGTCTTTATTCACTCGTGTCTCGCTTAATACTCTCCACGCTCCGCACTCGGCAGTCCCCGCTATAAATTTTCCCGCAATCCCCCCATTTATTCACATTAATAACAATGAAATAATTGGCCAGCAAACAACATCACGACAATAGGCCAGACGTTACAAGTAATGAAGGATCCGATGCTTTCCCGGCGTATTCTATTGATGAATTCTTCTCGGGATTTCCACCGGTTCAAGTGTTCTGCCACCGACGTTTCAAAGGTTGACTCTGACATTGTCTTCAGGGTGATGATGCTGGAACAAGATGATTTGATTTAAGGTGTTTATTCCATGGCCAAGATAGAATGAAGACAACAAATAAATAACAGAGGAACAAGGACCATGGATCCCGGTATAGGATATCTCCTCTTCGGGGAAGTAAGTACTTGGCCAGGTTGTAAGTCGGGGTCCTAATGGGGCCCACAATTGGCCTCAGCGGGACTCCCTGAATTTTCGGTAATCCATAGAGGCCAGGTGGTACGGGAGGGAGCTTGTGCTACCACTTTCCACCTTGTCTCGTCCGGGATGTCTGTTTTCTTGAGCAACCTTATCGTTTAATACACATAGATGTAGTCAAGACCGTCAACCTTATCGTTCTTCTCACACAGCCCTCCGTGGGGTCGTGTTGCAAGGGCCGGTAAGCTGCGTCACGGAGGATGACTTCAATTTTCTCCTTGTAGTCCTCTGCCTTCATCGCGACCGTAGCGTTTCCTTTATCCGCTGGTAGAATCACCCAGGTTGTGATTTTACATGGGATCCCCTCTCTCGCCAGCTATTGCAAACTTTTTCATGGAGGATTTCGAGGAGAAAGCTGTCGACTCTGCCACACGGAAACCTAAGCACTTCTTCCGTTACGCAGACGACACGTTCATCGTCTGGACCCACGGACACGAGACGCTCCAAGATTTCCTGAGCCACATGAACAGCCAACACCCAAATATAAAATTCACCATGGAGACGGAACAAAACAAGAGCCTGCCATTCCTCGACATCTTAATCCATCCGGAATGGGGGATGGAACACTCGGACACAGTGTGTGCAGGAAACCGACGCACACACAGACAGACCTGTATTTGAATGGCAGGAGTCACCACCCCATCCGTCGCAAGGGAGTGCAATTTTGTCGACACTCATCCATCGCAGATAAGGAAAGCCTGCCGAAGGAACTTGACCACCTGAAAACGACTTTCCGCCTAAATAGGTACTCAGAGAGAGAGAGAGAGATTGTTATGTTCCTAAAAAGGACCTCTGGCGAAGAAAATCCACGGGAAGAAAATCTCCTGCCCCATGGAAAGGAGCTCCGAACAGAAAGAAAAACCCATCGCCAAGGCCTGCATACCGTATA
>WURS02029664.1:0-11651 GCA_011762765.2 Rhinocypha anisoptera | reverse complement strand
ATTGGTGAGCAGGTATTGGGCCAGTACTTTGTAATGTGTACAATGTAACTTTGTAATTGGGCTGGACGGAGAGGAGAAGAGTGAGTGGATCGTTTGGGTTGGGTCTGGAGGGGGAGGGGTGAGGTTAAGCGACCCAAGGGGCCTAGGTGGGTGGGGGTGGAATTTCAAAGTTTGTGTCTCATTTAATCAAGAAGCAGTTCCACGAAGTCACGCCGGAAACTATTTCCTACACAAGATACAACCCTAAAGACAATTTCATAGGTGAGGCTAGAGCTCACCTAGTACTAAGCCCAACAACAGCATGTGAAAATTAACATGAAAGGAACCATTTCCATTCTTGATACCACCACCTGCAGTTTCCCAGGAAGATCAGATACCCAGAAAATCACTCAGTTTGGGTTCAGCTGGAAGTGTCCAGTCATCACCAGGTCTTTAACCCAAGTCAAGTGCTCTACTCACTGGGCTGCCTTGACCTCATTTACAAAAAGTAACACAATATTTAAATGAAATCTCAATGAAAATTCTGTGGCAAAATTAACTCATAAAAAATTGAAAATTACCGAGTTAACATTTTTGTTATGCCATAGATTTGACTAATAGATTTACAGTGGATTATAATTCGTTGATTTAATGGTATATTTGATTTTGACTCAAATAAAATATCCTTATTAATTGTAACAGATAGTCAAAAATGAATAATACATTAGTTCTGACTTGTCCTATGGCAAAAATAAATTTATTAAATAGTTTTAAACCTTCATATCCTGGACTACTTGATTATAACAAGCCCTTGCAAAGAGGTAATATATAAACATATGAATTTTGAGTCTTCACATTACACACGTAGTTTGCATACCATGACTATGATTTCCTTACTAAGCTATAGCTATAAACTAAATTATAGAAATAACATGTTTTAATTACCTACAATGTGCACTATGCCAGCAGTCTTGTATGTGTAATAAGAAAACATATGAAGGCAGCACATATTGCAGTGTGAAGTTTGTAAATTGCCATTATGAATTGAATATTTAAAACCATGTCATACTTCCAAAAAAAACATTGGTAAAATGTCTTAAATGAGCCTTTATGTTATGAAGGATGTATTTTTAGGACTAATATATAAGAAAAAGGATAAAACTTATCTGAATGTTAAAAAGTAGTTAACTATTGGCAGTACCTAAAACTTTTGTCAAAATGAATGGACATCTGCATAAGTTTTATCGCATTTCCAAAATTGTAAAAATTTTAATTCAGTGGTGTATGGGGTTGATTGAAATACTCATATGAAGGATTTGAGGTTTATGGGTGATTTCATGAGCATGTTCTTCCACAAAGCATAGAAGAGTACCTATTTAAGCTTTGGTTAATGAAATGAAACATGTTATCATTCAGAAAAGACAACGAGAATGCAAAATTTACCTGCCCAAGTGGTAGTGGGGTAATGTCCTTTTCTGCAAATCCAGAGTGTGTGGGTTCGAATCCCAGCTAGATGGATTTTCCACACAGGGCGTGGATGTTTGTGTTTCGTCCTTGTAATAAAAAAATTTTTATCCCATTCACCATAATTGGTCATGTGCTGTGCATGTGCAACTGAAAAATAAATGAAAAAAATAAAGAATATGGATTAAAAGAAATTCATAATAATAATAATGTTGCATTGTGCAAAATGATCATCAAAACAGACACTAGCTCAATCAAGGTAAGATCAACATATCCAGAGAAAAAAGTAGACAAAAAACATGGTACCTGCTACCAAGAACATTAACCCTTTCGTGCCAGAACCATAAACTGGTATACAGTCCTTGCATATGAGTGTGTGACAAAATAAAGGATGAATGACCAAAAAAAAGGCTGTCCGTACTGGGGGGATGATTCTGAATGCCCGATATATCGGTCATTCAGTGCAAATGGGTTAAGTACAGCATCAATAGAGGAAATAAAAACAAAATTCTAGGAAAACAAAATGTGAAAACAATATTAATGAATTTGAGGAATACTGGAGACATTTCACTCAATTCCATTTCTCCTTGTAAATTTAACGGTCTATAAAAAATGACTTTCCCACGCTGATAAATATGCATTTGGTCAACAAGGAGAGCAGCCTGATGCAGATTTAAGGGTACTAGAGCACTCTAAATAAAAGGGAGTTTTACCCGTTTGCTATAATGTATTAATCTCAGTTATAACCCAGTGATAAAACAATCCCACAGATTAAACTACTGATTTAATCAATTATGGATTATACTGAAGTTACCAAGATAAAAACTCATCAATTTCCAAAAAGAGAAATGCATTTATCAAAACAAGGAAAAGATATTCAACAATTCCACTACTACTGGATCATCTATGATAGTCAAAACTCAGCAAACTGTCTCTTCAACCTGTATTTGTTCACTGTAAAAGGAGTAAAATTGCTAGCTTTAAAAGCTGGATTAAGTCACTACTGAATAACAATATAATTAAAAGCATATAAATCCAAAGCTATTAAATATTACTTGAAGAAAAAATATTCATAAAGATATACAAGGTCTGTTCAAAAAATACATGACTGTTTGAATTGCAGGGCTCCAGTTGGTTCCAGGGGAATCTGTTGATGTTGCTAGGTTTTTACTGATCAGCTGATGATAATGCCATTTCCCGATTGCAGATATCTTCACTTGTTGATTATCAACGCGGTTTTTAGTGAAGTGCAATTTTTTCATTTGTCAGATTTCAGAATGAATGGCCTGAAGGGGTAAAGACTTGCTCTGACTTTTTTTGTTAAACTTGGAAAATTTGTGACTGAAACATTAGCCATGCTCAACATGGCTTAAGGTGATATTTCTATGAGATGTATGGAATGTTTCAAGTGGCATGATTGTTTCAAAGGTGGTCGACAATCAATTAAAGTCGATGAGTGTCCTAGACATCCTTCCACGTCATCTGATGACCCACATGTCGACAAAATCAACATCCTGGTGCTGGAAAATAGACATCTGACCATCAGGGAGCTTGCTGAACAGTGAGGGATATCAGTTGGATCTTGTTACAAGATAATGATGGATGACCAAAAAGCCAATCGCGTCCAGGTTTCTCAGGAACTGCTTGACGGAGGAAAATGAAAACTTTTTATCACGGATCATAACAGGTGAAGGGTTTACGACCCTTGCTCCTTGTGACTTTTTCTAGTTCCCTAAACTCAAAAGACCCTTGAAAGGAAGAAGATTTGAGACAATTCCTGAAATTAAGGCAAATGTAACGAAGGAGCTGAGGGACATCACAAAAGAAGTGTGACAAGATTGTTTCAACGAGTGGAAACACTGTTTGGATAAGTGTGTGTGTTGTGGAGGAAAGTACTTTGAAGGGAACCCAGACATGTAACTTCAAAATAAAGTACATTTTGTTTTATTACATCAGTCCGCATATTTTTTAACAGAACTCATATATGAATTACTAATCATTATTATCACGGATGTTCAAAATCCTAGGATTAGTATGATCATATCTAAACTCAATCACTCTACTTTAATTTTCCATAATTGCTCTTATATTAAGTACAACCATTTATTTCATAGGCTATACTCACAGAAATGTTAACTTTTTTGGTAAACTCATATTATCAGTGATAAATTTGAGAATTTCTCCTAACATAATGATGAGAACCTGATTGAATAGAGAACAGAAAGAATGAAGGAATGTTAATCTACAGGTTAAGGTAGCATTTAGATGATTTCCTATACCTGTCCAATCCCATACCACCACCCTGGGTTCCCCCCGTCCCAACATCATGGCTGAACATATAAATTGCTGTCAATTTTTGTTGTTCCTTATCCCTGAAGATGTTAATGTATTAGCTAAACTAGTTTAATAAACTATATACTGTGGAGCTGCTTAGTATTTATTCTCTCTCTCCATCAAAATAGAATTCCACAAAGTCATGGCCTCAACTGTCTCCCATATTAAAATAAACCCTCTTTAGCTCTGCATACTTCCTAGCACCTATCATTCTTTCTGGAATACTAATTATCTCCCTTCATTAGTCTTCCATGCCTTAATATTGGTCCTATCAGTTTAGCTCTTAATTCCCTTATCCTTCTCTTTCAATGTCTCTTCAATAGGGAACAAATTTTTAATAAAATATTATCAGATTCATGTTTCCTACCCTTACTTAGGTTTAAATTTGGTTGCATATTTCTCTGATAATTCCCAGACTTTTAATTTTTTAAAATTCTGTCTACCTTAAAATTGTCATTAATTAGCTTTGACCCTTCCACTGCCTCTGCTGATAATGTATCATCTTGTGATTTTCTTTGCAAAGAGGTAACACATAAGGATTTTGAAATTGTATTTCTGTATATTGAACCATTATTTTCTACTGCACAAAAAGGTTACCACACCTGGAAGCTAAGCCCATTCTTAAGAAATGTAGAGGATATAAAAATGAATTTCAATGCAACTGGTGCCAAACCTAGCATGGCTAACATGCCCCATATGTGTGTAAAAGTAGGTCAGTAGGGTTGGAAAAGTAAATGCTTGTGGATCTGATTCTGACATGTCTTCACTCTCAGCTGGTGTCATTAAAGTAAATGTAAACACAGTGGCATCTTACTAGTTTTTGGCACTCACAGTAGCACTGGTTTTTGAAAATGCATAAAAGTATGATTTATGATTCTTCCCCAAAAATTTACCCATTTGACAAAATCAGATGCTAAACCTATAAGCAGTCCCCCTAGAAGGCCTCATCATCAGGTACCCTTCATCAGGTACAACCTATGCCTTGAAACTAGTAGCACCTTAAAAATAGAAATTGGTGGAATAGTAAAGTGTTATTATTATTTAAAATTCTAGGAAATAGGTTAAAAAATTTGCAATTTCCATTTTAAAAACTCCTTCTTTACTGCAACATGTTTCGGTGCACTACACCATTATCAAGGACTATTATTATTAGATTAGATAATGGTGTAGTGCACTGAAACATGTCAGAATAAAGAAGGAGTTTTTTAAGTGGAAATTGCAAATTTTTAACCTATTTCCTAGATTATGGATCGTTTCCACCACATCTCACCTGACCCTATAATGTTTATTATTTAAGAACATGAATCTCCATATTATTGTGACTGAAAATATTGAAAGAACTGTTGGTATAGTATGGATGAGCAACCAACTGATTACTTAAAAGTTAAATAGTATGTGAAGGCTGTGTCTTGACTCAGAAGAACTAAATAAGGTCTTGGTATGAAAATACTATAATATTTCAACAATAAAAAATTTTAGAGAAACTATGTGACAATAATATCTGATTTTGATCTTACAGTTGATCTTACAGAACCCACTAAATCAAACTTGAAAGAGTTCCTCAATAAAATGAGCATTTTTCAGTATGGTGGTTATTATGGAAAATGCTCATGCTACCAGTATTCCATAACTCATATGAACTGTAAAAATTACTATGGGAAAAAAATGTATTTGTAATGGCTGTAAGTACACAGCCTTAAAATTACCTATACCTAAGGGAATGATTTTGCATCAAAACAAGTTTTACACTGCATTAATACCATATGATAATTTACTATTTTTTACCAGGTAATGTGGGCAGAACAACAATTTGCCAAACAGAGAGAAAAGCGAGGCTTCAAACCACTCCCTTCAATTGACAAAAAAGATTCTACAAGGCAAACATCATCACAACTTCAAGATGATTCGGATAAACTGGAAACTCGTCATCTATTCAATGATGAACTATGGGATCAACAGTGGTATTTAGTAAGAGCAGTTCCGAAAAATCATGTCTAAGTTTGCAGTAGTCAATTCCATTCCCATTACATACACTATAAATATGAGGAAGATAACTATTCTAGGGGAGAAATTGGTCAACTTAGACATGTAATTGATTGAATTTAATTTATAATTTTCAATAAAGAAATTCTGGGTCAATTTACCTAAATGGGTTTTATATTCCTCATAATCTAACAGCTTCATATCTATTTTAGGGTTCCTTTAGCAAATGACCAAGACAATTTCTTTAAAAAGTGTTTACAGAGGGTACACACAAGTACAAACTCTTTGTCTGTTATCAGTCTTCTCCAAATGTTACCACATGCCAAATGATAATAAGTCAAAGCATAAAAGACAATAAAAACAAAAAATATGTTACACAGCATTATTCTCCTAATGCATAACAATTATATATTGCAAATAAAATAAACCTTGTTTACCTATTGCTCTTTTAAAATGAATTCAAATAGTCTTGTTATATTACATTTAATTCAAATACACGAAACAATACTTTTTCCTTAATTTTCCCTTTGCTTCCAATCTATTCCTTAGCTAGTGAGCTACATAATAAAACAGCACTTCTAAATTTGTCCAAAATGAATATTTTATCATATGTAAACATTCTGCAAACCAAATTTCTGATTTTGAAAGTTTTCAGTTCTTAAAATAGTTAACACAATTCATGACAGAAATGCTACATAATACTATCAAATGATGACTAGGTCTAAAAAAATTTAATTTTAGGTGCACAGTGATTTTGTGTGTGTTTAAAGTTGTCCATACAAATACATCAAACTTCTCCTTGAGCTCTTAAATGATACATACTTCTCTTTTTTATAGTGGGATGGAATACAAAGGATTTTCCTGTGCTCTAAACTTTAAGAGTTACAAGTTATTTAGGCAAATCTTAAGTAGGTAAAAAGAATCATAACATATAAAATGAAAATTGTAAAAGTATTCTTGACCAAATAAAAGCCATTAATATTAGACTTCCATCATTATTATTGTTCCTCCAGAATATTCCTTAATTAACACCACCAGAAATATCAAGACTAAGATTTGGAATTTGTGCATAATTCCCGATAACATTGTCAGAAATATGAAAGAAAATCAAAAAGCACAGAAAGCCCTTTGTAAAAGTAACCTCCATCATATTATTTTAAATTTAATATTACTGTCATATAAATGAAACAGATTTCCACAAAACAATTATTTCAATGGAATTATCATGTAATGGAGAGATTTGTGCTACATATCCACTATTTTAATCTATTTCTAATAGAAAAGAAATGCTTTTCATATGAAATATATCAGCATTTCCTTCTTCCCATCATAACTTTGTTAGGTAGACTGTAACCAGTTCTTTCATCATCAATCCAGAAGGCGTAACAATTTCGTTGAAGAACAACTGGTGAGAATCTAAAATAAATTACTTTATAAAGTTACAGGAGGGAAATTGACACCAGAGAAAGTATTACTTTTAAGTAAGAACTTTTCAAGATATGATGTAGAGGGATCACACAAAACATTGCGACCAGATGGTGCTTTCATATGAGGAAGAGTTCAGTTTTCTATGCATTAGGTTTTTAATGATCATTAAATGGAGTTCATAGTTAGCAGCCATGATGCCCAAGTTTTAGTTTAAATTTATTGGAACAGCTCTATGTGAGTGGCACCACTTTTGCATCCACAGGAGTTTTTAATGTTTTATCTGTTTCAATATTAGTCTGTAGCCTGGACTGTGGCAAGGCAAATTCGAATAGGAAGGTGTTAGATTCATTGGTCAGCTTGAGTGGGAAATCCGTCACTATTGCTCCAAGAGAGCTCTTTGCACTGGCCTTGAGAACAAAATGGGGAAGCACCCTGGCGAATATTTCAAATAAGTCCTGCTTGCTCCTTAGGGGGGATTCCCGTGTCCGACTCTGCTTTAAGTCGTCAAATCTACATGAAGTCTTTTATACCTTCTCTAATAATTATTGGACAAAAGAAACATTTTTAAAATCTCACTGCATAGTTCTTTGGAATTCACAATATACCTACTAAATATTTATTTGAACACAAGCATGACAATTTATTAACAGGCATAAATATAAACAAATATTAAATACAAAGTTTGATCATGATATTTTTCTTGTATCACTACAAAAAAAATACCTGCAATGTAAAACCTCTACAACAAAATCTTAGTAGCTTGAACTGGCTACTCCAACGTGCGTTCTGGGTGAAATAGGAGTAGTTCAAAAAATTAAATACATTCAGAGTTCTTATCTCACAATCCGTTTTTCCACAGAATATTTGGCATTGCATTTTAAGCATGCATGAAGATCACACCATTACAATTTCTCATCTTGAACAAGGTGCAAATATTCTTAAGTAAAATCTCAGGGGTGAGGTTAGTTTTGCAACCAAGGCCATTGCAAAGAGTGCTCACAGAGTAAAATCGACCAACTTGCCACTCAGGTGTGACTGATGAATCCACCACCTTTTTAATTGAATCACCCTTGTCACGGAGAATCATATAGAAACAGATAAAACATTAAATTCTCCTGTGGCCATGAAAGTGGTGTCACTCACTTTGTTGGGATACTTTTCTATTTCACTGTACTTATAAAAGTATGGAGGCACCAATGGTTAGAGGTCTCAGGCAGGAATATTTAAAATCTGGAGGTAAACCTCTACAAGAGATTCCTCCTTAAAATATTTTTAATTAGATCAACAAACTTTTTTAATGATCTTACAAGTACTAAAACCACCACTAAGGTTGGTACAAAGGCAATGATGAAAAAGCAGGGTTTTTAGGTAAAAACTAAAAGGCTTTGTACTTTTAAAAAGTAATGACTCAGCACATATAAGATATCTACTACATGCATACTCCCTACTCAATGATTGGTGAAAAACTTTTGAAGCAGAAAAAATATTTGCTCCTACATTGGTAAATGAATTAGATTTTTCCATTAAGTCCATTATTTGAAGGACAAATACTAAAATTAACATAACAATGTATTTTCTGTGGATACAGGAATGTATGATAGTATGAATAACTCAAGGATTATAATTCAAGTATATCCCTTACAGCAAGACACAAGAACTAAATATGATACACCTAAAATGGATCTTCATGTAATTGGAGTCTACAAGAAAGGAGTGACAGGAAGAGGTGTTAGAATCTGTGTTCTTGACGATGGCCTAGAAGTCAACCATCCTGATCTAAGGGACAATTATGTAAGTTAATCATATAATATTAATACCTGGTTCCTGTGACCACCAAGATATGAATTTAAATTCACTGACTAGGTTATCAGGTCAAGAAGGTTACTACATAGATATTGGGAATAATTGGGTATAATTCTGATATGTCACACTATCCTTATGTTGCTACTAGGCATGACTTCCAAAAAGAACAATTATCTAAATGTACATGTTTAGCCCAGGAAGTGGGCTTGATAAGGATTTCACAGAGACATAAAAAATGCATAGCTTCCATTAGTTACTATTAACTTCTCTATTTCAATTTCTTTAGATAATTAGATTTCTGTATTTTCTGTTGTTACTTACTCATTAAGGTTTTCAGCAGTAACATCCAGACTAAAGTTACAAATGTGTAAGCAGGAACATCCTGGAATCCATGAGAGAAGATTGCAGGATTTTCTCACTTACACAATTCTTTCTCTGAAGTTCCTATAATTGGTGTGTTCCATCTTATTTGTTACTAACTAGGGCGAAATCATACATAATTGTCTATTTTATATATGTATTGTTTTACAAATTGATTGAAGCAAGCAACCAGTTCCAGTCAGATTCTGATGGAACTCTCAGAAAGCCAATTGTACTTGGCATATGATAAATCCTATTTTCTGCAAATTCCCTCCATATATCTATCTAAAATAACATATCCTTTTCAAACCTTACCCAGCACATTAGCTTGAATTACATGTAGTAGCTGCAGTCTTTAACACCACATACTTCTGAGCATAGTCTTCATTCAGTTATCCTGTCTTCTTTGGATGTCTCATAAAAACTGTCTTTGTTATTGGAATTTCTCTATTGGCCCAAAAATAGTATGATATTTTATTGAGAACATATGTCAATCACTTTCACACTATCTTGAGCACTTGCGACTTTGAAAATGTGTGTTATGAGTCTCTGCATCCATTTAACCCTTTTATGCCAAACGATTAATATTTGGTCATTCAGAATTATCCCCCCAGTTCGAAGGATCTTTTTTTGGTCATTTTTGCTCTATTTTACCACACACTCGTATGCAGGAATGGTATACCAGTTTAAGGCTCCGGTTCGAAAGGGTTAACCCCTAGGCTGCGGAATATGTAGATCAACATTTTAGTGTGTGACTGCAGATAATACGTTTATGTACCACCACCTTTATACCCTCTCCAAATTTTATGGTCTGACCTTTCTAAAATGGTTCAAACGGTCACACTTTCTTATTGTTCCATAATAGGTCGCCCCTCTCCAGTGCTGTTTATGATGGTTCACGACCTCAGGCAAGTTTGACAAATGCACTGTCCGCTGAGATTAGGGAAATTCTTTTCTGACGCACCCTCATTTCCCTTAGTTGTCTCAGAATTTTGGTGGAATGTTGGTTATGAAGTACTTACGTACTGATTGGTGTCAAATTAATCAGAAATTATCAAGGAAAATAAATATGGAGATCATTTTTGGCCATATTTCTGCATGAAATATTTTAACTACAGTCAATCAGATCTCCACTATCCCCCTTGGAGGGAAATGGGCTACGTGGTCAAGAAGGGTTGTCCTGGGTCTGCTACCTAATACATAAACCTTTGTCCACACTAGAGGGAAAAATGCCACGGTTAGTTTTCTCCAGCATACAGCATCATGAAAGAACAAGGCTGCCATAGTTGAGGGGTTAAGCACATGCACACATATTTGCTATACTGAAAATTAAATGGGAATCCATGTTACAATTCTATGTTGTACAAACATATTGAAACAGCATTTTGAGGAGAAAAGTATGATATATCAAGGATGAATTGTAGCAGACTCACATATAAGTTGTCTAAACAGCCTCAACCTCTAGAGATATCGTAGGCACCTTCTCCTCTTCTCTACACTCTCATCATCTCCTATGCCAAGTATCAAAATAGTAATGACATCTGGTGTTGCATATATTTCCTTGTCTCACTGAAGTTGTCTTTCAAATATATGTTATATTTTGGTCTCAGTAGCACTTATGTCAATTTCTTCATATTTTTAATTTCTAAATCTTGACCATGTTAACTTAATCGTGGATAGAGAAAAGGAATTTGACCAAGTTAAGAAAAAGGCTTTTTCTAAATCCAAAGTAAACTGCAGGTTCAAATAAGGGTATGATATAAAATTTTTAATACTCTTGACTTGAAAAGCAAAAAAAAAAACTATTTAAGCTTTGAAGAAGTATGAAATTCCAGAACTATACGTTTATGGTGAAAGTAGTTAAGAGTGATTTAAATGTGCTTATTAACATATGACCCTCAAAATCACAATATAAAACCTCAAAAAACATTTATATAATTTTTTTATGTAAAATGAAGAAAAGGTTTTCCCATCAATAGATAAGATATCATAAAGCATTAAAAGTTTTCAAAGGAATTTAAGATTCCACACACTGATTTCAAAGGCAACATTAGTTGATGTAAAAGAGTGACTTGAAGAAAATCTTTTCTCTTTTTCAATGAATTTCCTAATTCAAAAGCAAACAAACAACAAACTAAGTGCATACCGGAGGTATGTTATGAACTTAGATAAGAAGATTGATGGTTTTTAAAAAATAACTTTTATAATCCCACAAATAATTATATTAATTATAAAAGTTATTTTTTAAAAACCATCAATCTATCATGGATTTCCACAAGGTGACGGCCTCCACAGTGAAC
>WURS02029653.1:0-11652 GCA_011762765.2 Rhinocypha anisoptera | reverse complement strand
GCACTCTTTTTTATTCACGGATGCTAAAATTCAACCTCGCTGTGATGACTATCACTCGCCTCTTACTGTGAAGCACATCCTGACGAAGTGTGATAGGTACTGGACAATTTGCGACAGACTGAACATCTGGGGAGACCTAGGATCTATCTTAGGGAATGACCCCGATGGTCTGACCGGTGTAATTATGTTCCTGAAGGAGACATCACTTTTTAAATTGATTTAATAAATACTTGAACTTTTATTTACTTTTCTGTTATAACAAATATATATACTTTGTATAGAAATATTTGAGCTGGTAAAACTATTTATTTTTATTGTAATATAGTATATTACATTTAATCCATTTTGACGTATGTAAGTTCTAGAGGTTAAAAATGATCTTAGGCGTCGGCTCACCCTAATGATTAATACTAGTACATTTAGGGTGTCATACACTCACAGCGTACTCTAGGTGTGACGTAACAAGCGTAAAAATAACACCACTCTTTTCCTTTCTCAGTAATTGTCACGAGTACTTTTGTATGAATTCTAACTTTTTGTTAGCCGAAAATTTCTCGAATATACTTTCCCATGACAGGTCTTTAGTTGTCGTAACACCTAAATACCTTCATCTATGTTTGTTTATGATAAATTTGAGGATATTGTAAATGTTTTCGTGGATCTAGAGGAATAAGAAAAAATCTAAAGGGATAAGTTATGAACAAAGTAAAAATTGTCGACAGAACGTAAAGAGTTTTCTGCCCTTCCATGCTTTAGCCTAAAAATCAAATTAAGGAGTAAATACGAGGTGCATTAAAGTTGTAAGGCCTCCGATTTTTTTTCTCCGGACCGGAAACAGATAGCGACATGCGGTTTGTTTTAAAATGAGCTGGCACTTTTTGCCGATACGTGACAGATATGTCAGCACTGTACAACAGACAGTACCTCTAGCTGCAGCCGCGAGAATGAGAACTGTTTTCGATACTTCAAATGGCGACGTTTTCGTTAAATGCCAGTGTGTAATCATTCGTGGAGTGACGCCGATTGAAATTCATCGCCAGTTGAAGGAGACATATGGCGATGGAGTCCTGGATGTGTCGAAAGTGCGTTCATGGGTGCGACAGTTTAAAGAAGGCGGAACATCATGTGACAACGAACCAAAACAATCTCGGCAGCGTCACAGCGATTTTCCAATGGTCAAAACAGACTCCTAAAGAATCCTTCACCGCGGCCTTGGAATCATGGCGTCGACGTTACGAAAAATGTATACGGATGCAGGGAGATTACGTCGAGGAGTAACACAAGTTTCATTGTTTTTAAGGTGAGTAATTAGTTACGAAAAAAATCGGAACCTTTATAACTTGAATGCACCTCGTATTTACCCGTAACTATTTCTTTTCTTTCCGAAGTTATCTTGACGTCAGCTTTCCTTAAGGCAACGCGGCATAATTTTGTCTCTAAACAGAAGCCAATTACCATAATGTTACTTATGAAAGATTATGAATTTTCCAGAAAATAATAATTAAGATAGATGAAAAAATTCCTTTTATATTCAAGCAAAATCATTTATAGTTTTCTACCTACAATTCCAAGTTTCGTATTATTTTTTAAGCTACAGAGGTTATAATGTTCGTTGAAAGGTTAAAACTTAATTATCATAGGACATGGACTATTAAATTTGAGAAATTTACTCCCAGGATCGCAAGCGACATAATTAATCCAAGACTTCCTACCAATTTTCAATTATTCATAGGTTTACGTTAATATTCGGGACCGGACAAAGTTTAATAAGATGTCTACTAAGACATTTAGATGTATATGCTCACTGACAGGGCAACATATGTGATATTTAGCAACCATTATGTAGTGTATGTGGAAAATATTTTCCATGTTTCTGTCTGGCCTTACCTCAGAACACTATTGCATCGATTTCTTCCTTTAACCTGTAGTAATAGTGATCATCTAATTGCACACGCCCTTGCATTTATGAAATCAAAATAGCATCACGAGCGCATTGCATTTGGCGCATCAAATAGGAAAACAATTCTTAAGTTAACCAGAGTTATTAGAAGAATCGTATCCCTTGGGAATCACGTCTTCATCCTCTTGAGAGCAAAGCAGCCCAGATACAAGTATTACGACTCAGCCCCGTGACTTGTGACCTACCGCATAATTTGTGGAGGGATAGTATCAATCATATTTGAAATTAAATATCAGAAAGATAATGTGAAGTGCTTCCTAATGAAGTTGGTGATGTTGAAAACGTAAATAAAAGTTGGAATTTTATCGATGGGGAATGCTTGTAGTTTTTTATATTATGCGTCGCAACGAAGTTTAATCAAGTCGTATCTCATCGAATTTCTGAATTGGGCATGCGGATGTGTAGGGAGGCGAGAATTGAGGGCTGGAAGGGTCCCTCTGCGAGGAATGAAAACCGAGGGAATTTTGGCGTCGAAGAGAGAGGTCTGCGGTGAGGAAGACTCGTGGGTGGAAGATAAGGAGTGAGCGTTGGAAGTGTTCGGGTGGATCGGAGAGAGGGAGGGAGGGAGAGAGGGAGGAACGAGAGAATGATGGAACCAGTGCAGCGGGCTTAGGGTTCCTGGAGGGGCGAAACCCCGGCTTTGGGAAAACAAGGAGCCGTGCGTCACAATGGAGGCTTGTGGGCCGGATGGGTGTTTGCGGAAAAGTCAATTCAACGACCCCATAAATAACATTAGGGTGGTGTGACAGTGAGGTTACTAAATACCCTTTCCCTGCAGTTTCTCGACAGAACACCCAAGCGGGCCACATGTCGAATCAGCGTATGGTTGTGATAAGGAACATTCTATTTCCCCGCGCAATACTCGCGCGATCGTTGTAACGTGATGCATTTTTGGAGATTCGATGACAGTTTTCCGCCTGGTGAATTTCGCCAACGTGTACCTACTATAAATTAAAATTTAAACGAGATTGTGGTCTATAGGCGAGTTTTTTATTTAAAAAATAATTTATAGAAAAAAACCGAAAATATATATAAGTGCACATAATTTGAATAAAAGCTTAGTCCATATGTACGAGTGTGCGAAGGATAGGAGGCATATAAGCACTCAGTCAAACAACTTATCGCTAAGTCCATACAAGATATACTTAACAAAGTGAGAGAATATACTTTAAAACTTATGGTATGTACTTTTGTGTATTTGATCAAGAATCTTTTAGAGATTTATGGTGGATAATAATATTTTCGGGACCTTAAATGTGGTTTGAAGGAGATTTAAGACCTATTTCGATTTTCTAGTGCAAAAGGGAGAAATTAGGAGTCCCAGGCCAAGAATTCATTGAGTAGGGATTTTGCGAGAAGCCATTTCACGTGGTGAGATGCTGAATGGCATCGAATTAAATAGAAATGTTTTATGTGAATTTAAGCCGTCTGTTATCGAGTTCAATTCTTCAAAGCCGTAGTTAAACTGTCTCGGTACTTATTAAGACTTAGGTGCCCTAATCTACAAATTAACTTCTTCCTGGAATGAACGGTTGCTAAATTGACTTTGGACTAACTTGGTTAAACTTCACGTTTTAGAAACGGATGGAACCAAGTTAATTAAGGGCGGGATTTTCTAATCTTAATTCCTATATTACTCTGAGAGTTGAAAACTAAGTAATCTTTTACCATATTAACCTTTTTTTAAGCCAGATACCATTTCTGCTGCAGGAAAAGATAAAGTTTTTAAAAGCTCAACATCGCACCCACTCCATTCAATCTTCACTTAATTTTTGATGTGAGTAGATTAGGTTTTAATGTTTATTTTTGTTCTAAAAGCACTTTATCCAAAACGAGATAAAGTCTAATGTTAGATCTGAAGCTTATATTTGCACAGAATTTTGTTTATATTTATTTAAACTAGCAAAATCAATCATGGCAAAGTTTATGAAACGGAGTGATTAAAATCAGAGGTGAATGAGAGATCCAAATCAAAGATTTTACTCTGAGTATGTACTGAGCAACGAATGTGAATACTGGATATAAAACCCCTGTAAAACTTATCCTAACTGCATTGAAATTTTGGTTTTTAAAAGAAATTCTACCTTTTGATGGTAAGATGGGCTAGAAAAAATATTTGGCATAGAACTGTACTTCACCCAGTAGGTACAATTTTTAATATTCTCATTAGATTTACAAAATTTGCTTTCCAACGTATGTGATACACATATAGGGAAGAGTGTTAAAAGGTATTGAAAGTTACTGGTTAATCAAATTTTAAATGATATTTTAAGATAAAATAGAAGAATTTGTTCCCTTAGTAATCTTTTTACACCAGGGTGAGCTATCAACCGGCCTTCATGAATTACTTGCATTATGAGCCTTCTTCGTAGATAGGTTTATGTTGGAACTAATTGACCCCGCCAACCGGGTTAGCCTGGGGGGTAGCGTGCTCGCCTGCTACCCCAAAGGTCGCGGGTTCGAATCCCGCCCAGAGCATGGTTGTTTGTCCAGATGGATTTCTCTATGACGTGAAGAGGTGCAAAATAACCATAGTTGTCGAAGCACCCTATAAACGAATATACTACTCATACTTATTGACCGCTTCTAAAAATTGTCGCGCTCTTATAGGAAATTTAATTTATGATAGTCCTACTTATGTTTCGATAAAAGGCAACAGAGCACAGATTTTAGTTTGCGAATATTCAAGTTAAAGAGGGCTAAACAGCCTATCCTTTTCATCCCTCGACCTCTCTCCTAGTATTCTTCCTTCTAACACCATCTTCAATATCTCGTCATCTCTCAATGTTTCTACTTTTTCTGTATCCGTATTTATTCCAGCTTTTTACCATCCACTTTCATGATCAATATGTTTACATTTTATTCCTTTCTCTTCAATCAACCTTTCCCCGGATCACGTCTCAGTCGCCTCACATTCCTTCCGCACAAACCGGGCCCCAGAATAATGTTTTGTTTCTCATTATTTGCTCGTAGCTAACATTATTCTTTTATCTTCCTCCCTATAAGTACCCGAAATTCTTACAGTGTTTCCACTGTGTTTGTGCTTCCTTCGTCATTATTTGTTAAATTTATATCATTGAACAAAATGTCCACTTTCATTCATAATACGTACTGCCGACTATTGACCGAAGTGATCTATCTGCTCTTATTTATGTTTTCAGTGTCGATACATTCCATAAAATGTCGATAACTGCATTACATTTCTTTTCATATGCACTATTTTGATTCAGTTACCCTCATTATCTGCCTGCTGTATCTTCAGCAATGACTGCAAAACTGAATGGCTGAATGATTAACTTGAACTGAATAACGAGAATCAGAAAACGGGAGCTATGCGAAGGCAGCCTGATCATCGTTGATATTGTGAAGCATTTCCAATTTGGGTGGCAATAATGACCATTTTAAAAGGACAGAAATTAAGAGAGAGACAGCGCACGACACTGACCATCTGGCAACGGTGCACAATGTAATAGGTTTTTGGACTGTCTTCGTTCGGCTCAGATTTTCATAATTAAAATTATATATAAAATTATGTGGCAATTGTTATGACGTTGGTTGAAACGCAATATAAATTTCAATAGGAAGACGAATATGTTTGTCGCATAGTTACGGAGAACACCCGGTGTCGTAAGCTGATTAGAAATACGCAAACGAATAAAGAAAGTTTAAATTTCACGGGAATTATGAAAAAAGAACGAATCGTCTCCTGTCAAAATTTACTTTAATTTGACTCTTTCGTATTGCAAACCACAAAATTGACGCCACCCTCTGCGACTCTCAAGAACATGTACATTTTTTCAGTCTCGCTGAAAAAAAATGCCTCGAGATAATTGTGTGTGCTGTTACGAGCGGTCGAGTGGGTCCATCGCCCGCTCGAGTGGAAGGTTCGAGCAGTGCGAGAGGACGAGTATAAAAGGACGGTGCAGTGAGCGCAGGGAGGCATTGTGCGTGCGAACACGGAAGGAGCCGGAGGTGGTGGCGGCAGTTGCGATTGTGGACGGCGAAGGCGGTGCGAGTATCAGGGCGATATCTGCTCTAAGAAAGGCTGAATAAAAAGAGAGAAAAAACCCCGGAGTTATTCTTTGTACGATCCCAAACCCATCCCGGGACCGAGTCGTGAAAGTACTTTTTTCGCGGGGAGTAGTGTCTTAACTCCTTGTTGCGAGTAAGTCTTTCTTTTCCTAGATTTCTACCTTCCATTTTCCTATTTCCAGGCAAGTGTTCTTTCCTTCTCTCATCTAACATCCTCGCAACATCTCATTTGCCTCATTGTTCATAATTTTGTTTGTATATAACGTACGAGTGTTTGAGTCTTCAGGTTTCTCCATTCCTACGTTGGCTTCTCTTCAGATATTCTCCTTTGTTGCCCAATGAGGTATACCGTTTATAGAACTTACTTCCCTTCCACTTTCAAGTTTTTAAAGGCTAAACAGAAATTTTATCAGGAATAAATTGTGTTATAGATCAGTATTTGTTTCGGAGAAGCTCTGAATTTATTACACTCTTCCTTTAACTGCGCCAAGTTTAACTGCCGGCCTCGGTTGTGGTGGGGTAACGTCTACGGAGGTCCCGGGGTCGAATCCCGGGTATTTGGTTTTTCATTCTCCACCTAGGGTATGGATGTGTGTGTTTCGTCCGTGTTATTTCCCTTGTTATATTGTGCCACCGTAATTGGCTTAGTGCGGTGTTTGGGCAACTGATTAATAAAAAAGTTATAACTTATTTCTATTGGTTCTCATAGAATTTACAAGCCATTTTCCAAGTCAGATCCTCTCGAATTTGGTGTGCGAATTACGTGTTTGTGATAATCAGTTCTTTTTATCAATAGGCTTATATTACAGAATTATTTAATCTAATTATAAATTTTTATTTTAAAAACAAACGGCCTTCAATTGTATAAAAAAGTCTCCGGTGTAACTTTGTGGAAATCCTTCATAGTTGGAGAAATATAAACACGGCAATTACCACTTAAAACTTTAATTTGATCCACGATCATAGTTACGTTGCGTTAGGTGTTGATGAAACGCATCACTTGCGTCAAAAAATCATCACCTGATGATGTAGCGACGCAACGAATCTGTGTTTGGGAATAAAAATAAAATTATAAGAAATTGCCATGTATTTGTTTCTCCGGCCTTCAAATTCTTTTTCTGTTCGTTCAGGCACCGTTGTCAACGATTAGATTCATTGGTCTTAACAGAGTGGCAACTAGGCTGTTTCCTCAAAATCTTATATCGCGTGAAACCCAGTGTTTTATTTTATATTGTAAATGGTCATAATCAAACAATGAATATCAGGTTATCAGGAGCAAAAATCGAGATTTCGGCATATAGTGGAAACCTAACTAAAGTGATTATGCCTTTTCGCCTAATCCTTCTCATCACTCTTTCCACAGGTATTTTGTTCTTCACTTGATGTGACGTAATCGTTTACATTTTCCCTCTCATTAGTATGAACTTCAGCCAACAGATTGAGTCCATAATAATTTGTGCGGGCAATACGGATTTTTATAAATCTTAATCGAAAATTTGTAAAGAAAAGTACAAGTAAATGTGGTATAGGGCCTCATTTCCGCAGAGAATGAGTCAGACATGAGTTTAAAATGGCTTTTTCCTAATTAGGGTCCATTATTATGTTGTTATATTTAAGTCAGCCATCATGCGATTAATCCGGTTAATCTGGACTCACTTTCGATGACGGCGACCTCTAAGCTTATAGTGTTGTGTAATATTCTAAAATCCATAAAAGAACCCTACGCTCAAGAATAAAACATTGGCGAAGATATGAGTATAGAAGAAAAAATTAAGTGATATAAGAAGTGATTTTAGAAAGACTTTATGTTGGTAAAGTAGAAATGGTGGAATATAATCTTAATAAAACGTTTTCACTCAGAAAATGTTTGAACATTTTTATGCTAGGCTAAATCTGGTTGAGACAATTAACTACTGGTTATGCCATTGCAAATGGTGATTTTGAACGTTAAACTTAGTGTTCTAATAATTGTATACTTCATGTCATCAATCATGTGGAACGGTTTTTTAACTCTCCTGTTTCCGTTTTATGAATCATGTCTAATCTCACTGCTGCCCTGTATGTAGATATATTTTCCGATTCCGGTGTTAAAAAAATAATTTATAATCATCTTTTCTTTTGGTACTCTAACATCGTTCCTTCACCGTAACCTGTTTACTTTTAATGTGACCAATTATAGTTCCTTTTAAAAATGTGGTTCAATTCATTTTTACCCAATAGCTGAAAAATTTCTCTGGGCGTTTCACCAACCAAGTAGAAGTTAGAATGTCTGAAGTAATTTATGCATGTTTTGTTAGTTTTGAATTTTTTATTGCCAGTCGAACTCAATAAATGGGAGAGTTTGATATTCATCATAACACAGAATCCCCATTTTTACTCTGCAACCTAAGGATAGGGAAATAGGGAAAGCATTGGGAACGGAACCTTATTTTTTTAATAATCAAAGTAATAATATATGTATCCCAAATTTCTCTAAGGAAAAAGTTATTTGAGTAAGTACGTCCTTAGCTGACACATGATATTCCGGAATACGCAGACGAAAATGTTGAGGGGAATGATGATTGGGTTACAAATATACCAATGGGACATGAATACACAGCGCATGGGAAGCCGAAAATATTGGGAGCATACCACTAATTACAAGTAGAGTGTATTTTTTGGGAAAATTCTTTGTTCAGAGAGAGATTTTACATTACCGCTAGGTGAAGGGAAATTCAGCAGTGTTATATTATATCCCGATTTGAGCTAATTACAAATGAGAACAATTTAAAATTAAATCTTCCAAAATGAAGCATTAGCGGGGCCATTAATTATTTCAGATACTGCATATTTCCATTTCTTATTTATCCTGATGCTTTTTAAAAACTATACGACTGCTTAAGTGGTAAACACATTTTGGCCGACGACATTAATCAGACTTGATCAGTATTTTTGGTAACCACAGGGAAATACACTGGTTTGTAATTTTATTTCTAACTTTCACAAAAATTCTTACTCCAAAAAAATGTTTTTCACACGGTGTAGAAATTTTGATTATTTGTAGAGGGCGTTAATTTGATTTTACTTTCACATTGAATGCAAACACAAAATAGTGACATATTATTTGCAGTAACCGCAACAAAATCCCTTAATGAATGGTATAGACCTCTTTTAAATCAAAAGGGAACATTACGGTAGTATCATATGTTTCAATTATACCTCTACGCTACTGGATAAATGAAGAGAGGATGGCATTAATGCTGATGAATAAACACACCAAGGTAAAACTTTAACGAAGAAATACCCTGAGAACCACTGGCAAAAAGGCGAAAACGTAAAAGGTTTAAAATTCCCGTGGATAAAAAGAGAAAGAAGAAAACAAAATTTCAGCCACTTGAAAATGAATATGTGTATGTACGTATTTTGAAGGTTGCGGTAGCCCAGTGGGTAGAGTGCTCTGCATCCGAGATCCGGGCTCAAGACCCGGTGACGCCTCTGGAAACTTCCGCTAAACCCAAGCTGAGTGATTTTCTGAGTCTTAGATCTTCGTGGGAAACCAAAAACAGCAAAGGGAAATGAATTAGCTGGTGTATAAATTGTAAAACTCCTTTGCGTACCAGGTGAGTTCGATTCTCACCTATCAAAACCGATTTTAGAGCGAAAAAATATGGGTTATCTGATTGAGATGGGAAGCAATGATCCATTCCTGGAGGATTACGATAGATAAACTATCATAGAAAGCATAAGGTAACAGATTATGAGAAAAATATGAATTTTTCATACTCACCTAAGAATGGCCGGAGTCGAAAATTTTGAAATGCTACGAGGAAATCGCAATTTGAGAATTATGGCTCAGAATTTTTAGGAAACTCAAGAGTCTGCGACGTATTTTTCTACTGTTTCAAGACGAATCAGAAGAAAACATTAGAATGATTGAAAGTTTCTTGTTGTGGACGTATAATGATAATCATGAATTTGAACGAGTACTGGTGGAATAACTGGTGAGGTGGTGAGAACTGGTGAAATACTGAAAATTCTGGTGTCGAGAGAAATTCAAGGTATGCATCTTTTTAAGAGAGGAGATGATTCTGCACGCGATGAGCAACGTTAACTTACCGATAAGCCCAAGAAAATATTGTATAGGGGCCAGGGTTGAATTGTAAGAAGCACGTGATTAAATAGTACTGATAATTGGGAAAAACGAATTGATTGGAAGGAAATAGGATGCTACTGTGAATTGGGTGAAATAAGCATTCCTCGAATCGTTCATCCATTGACTAAAACGTTTCCGAGCAGGACTTGGATGAAAATCATAAACTCCGTCTGAAGAGTGATTCCTTGACTTGTTGATCAAGAGTACCTTGATAGAATATGAAATCGTGTCATCAGGCATAATATATTTTTACCTTGGACTTTACCTCGACTTTTTCGGAAACACCATCATCGCGTACCTACCTATTTGCCAGGAGGCTCGCCGTAAGTCGTGGCCTTAACATTTTTCATTCATATACGTATATTATCTCTTGAGTTTTTTTCTAGTGGATTCATGCAAAACTAGGAAGAGAAATGCCAAAAGCGAAATACTATATAAATACACAGCAATAATTTTGTGGGACGTTTCTTGTATCTCACCTGGAAGTTTTAGTAGAAATAACTGAGCAAATTAGTCGAAACATGTGTGTATATATATACGTATATATATATATATATATATATATATAACATAAATACCTCGAGGGCTCAAGAGTGTTTCCATTTTTTCGTGAAGTGGATGCGGACGGCGGAAGAATAGGGTGGGGGAAGTGTACAGAAGCCGTATTTATATGTTAGCATGATCTAAACAATAGCACCTTGATGTTCTTTGTTTTTCCACGACTGAGAGAGATTATTGAGTTGGATTCTTTCTCACAAAAACATCGAGGCATAATTTAAGTGCCCCTCCAGTTTTTGCATGTGAGATCCAGTAAAAACATTCCCACAAAAACAGATGTAAAATTTGTGATTTTACATTCGTTTTTTTTGGATGTAAGCGTGTGATTTTTGTTATTATAAAAATTTGACAGCATCATTTGGGTGCGCACGAATAGTTTTGACATGCCACAGTAAGGAGTGTGTAATGTGGCTTCCAATGTTTTCCGACTTTTTTTTCTCGAGATTCCCTTGAATTTTTAAGCATCCGTGATGGAAAGAGGGCGTGGGAGGCCGAATGAAGAATGGTGCCAGAATTGAGACTCTCCTCCACGGGGGAAGAATAGACAAGGAGTGAATGATGGGAAACAATGAGCACTCGTATTAAGTATTGTTGGGAAAGAGAGGTGGTCGCAGGTTATATTTTTAGAGTGATAGCTATGGCGTCCGTGGCAGAGTGACAGACGTTTATGGGTATCATGGAAGAGAAATGATCATGAAAAATATTCAAGGGCAAAATAGATAGAATGGGAATGCGTGATAGATAAACGCCAAGCTACGGGTACTTTTCAGTCATATGCCCATAGCTAGCACTAGATAGGAAAGGATGGTGGGCTGCAGTCAACCAATCTTCGGATTGAAGTACCGATGATGATGCCCGAAATGTAGACGGAGAGCGGTAATCTAATGTTTTTTTCCTAGTCATAATTCCCCATTCGCCGGAAATCATGTGTGCCGAATATTAGTCCCCTTGGAGCGGGCGGGGGGAATGT
>WURS02029643.1:0-11652 GCA_011762765.2 Rhinocypha anisoptera | reverse complement strand
AAGCGCCTAACCTTCCCTTCCAACTTTCCCTCCCAATCATATTTTTCGTACGACGTGCGTCACGGCCCTATAAGGCCACGCGTGCGTACAGAAGGTGTTAAAGTATTCTTAAAGTATTACCGCGGTCTTAATTATTGTTTTTCAGAAATGCGTACAGAAAGGGTTTTACATTGCTTGACCTATATCAAAAAGAGTACCTACCTAAGTATTTAATAAAAAATTTCAGTTTTATTGAATTTAGTTAAAAGGAATAAACATCTAACAAACATTTTATAAATATAAGAATCACCCAAAAAGGAAATAAAGTGTTTTGTACAAGGTAGAATAAACGTCCAACGCGTGCAGCAATATTGATTCCGAATAAATGACTGGTATATTTTAAATTTTACATCGTTCAAAAGACGAACCTTCTTTTATTTTATTGAATTGTTTTTGGTTGAAAAATGAATGAAAATAGAATGAAGAAGTCATTAGTTGCTCGTTTTCGTTGTCTGAATAAATAACGTGAATAATATTTTATGTTTCTTGAATGCGTGGTAATAAATCTCATGCTTACTACAAATAAGTTACTCATTCCCTTCCCACATTACTTTTTCCTAGCGTACAGCGTTTGTTTATATATGATTTTTCCACATGTGTTGATTGTAAACCGACGTCGCAGAAATTTTTCACGCCGCTTTTACTTTATAGCGCAGGCTTCTTTTACGCTTCGAGAGTAAGCGGATTCCGCAAAATCCATTCAGGAGAGCTGTCCTTGACCATCGACTCACCCGGCCTACCTTCTCCTCCACGTATAACACATTATCTGCACTTTGTTTGATCCGCTCGAGCCGTACCGCCTTAAAGGATTGCCTGTTTGCTGTCCACTCACGCCATACGACGGCAACAAATCGTCCTCTTAAGCTTAAGTTGCGAGAGAGAGGAAACACTGCTTCCAAAGATGGCACACGATGTTCTAAGAATATGATTGTTTATTATTTAAGCAAGAGAATTACCTTTCATACCATTGCCCTAAGTTGAAAACTTGGGGCTGACAGGATTGACTCCTTGATATAATGAAGAATCTGGAGAGTAATTTCGTCCTTTGGTATGTCCCTTTATTTGATTACACGAGCAAGATTTTATCACTTTAACCACATCCTTTTGAATTACAATTTTTCTTTTTATTTTGAGTGGTATATACTCACGCTTCACTTAGTCTTCTTACCTGATATTTTTCTGGTTTAGTCATATGAAATCGGTCCGTATAATAAGGTATGATAACAAGAGTAACTCTTAGGCGGACCTGAGGTTATTTTGTAGGAGAAATTCTCATAAAAATTGAATGTAATTTATTTTTAAAACTTTTAGTTTAATTAATTAATATAGAACGAGTCTTTGTGTCTTCGTTATTAAGGAATAGGACTAAAAATAAAATAAAAAATATTATTAATTTGACCCACAGTAACCTTTTTGTTAATGATCTATATGAACAAGAACATGTCGTTATTTACACTTCTGGTTCGAGGAGAAAATTGCGACATAACGTGGCGTGGAACTCAACGGGATTATTTGTAATTTATATGTAGGTGACCTTGTTTAGTCAAGTGTTTTTTTCTAGTTAATGACTTACAAAAATATTATTGGCGTCAATAAAATGAATTTTCTCAGCGGAAAACTGACATAAATTTGGATTTCTAAGTCATGTATTCCTTAATCTAAGAAATAGGTTAAAAAATTTGCAATTTCCACTTAAAAACTTCTTCTTTATTCAAGTCTTGATAATGGTGTAGTGCACCGAAACATGTCGGAATAAAGAAGTTTTTAAAGTGGCATTTTCAACTTTTTTTAAACCTATTTCTTAGATTATGGATCGTTTCCACCACATCTCAACTGACTCTATAACGTTTATTCATGTATTCCAGATGGAACACAACCTGACCCCCCCAATACATGGTATCTGAGGATTCAAAATCTGTGCATCTAATCTTCCGTTTTTTCTTCATACACATTGACCCAAGATATTGAGGGTCATATTTTATTTCGATTACAGATTGGTTTTAAACGATTGCTGAATTCCCAGTACTCGCTAGCTTTGAAATTGAAACCAATTTGACGGCCGAGTAGTATTTGATTAAGTCAATCCATTACTTTGATTTATATCCATAATGATCTCCAATATCTTTAAAATAATTAAATAATTAAGTGAATTTATAGGGAGTAAATATGAACAGTAATATTTTTAAAAGAACGTTTTACAACACCATGATTTTCATCAGGAATACGAGTAGGAGGGAGGAAATCATATCATGCAAACAAGATTAAGATCGTACATTCGTACATCCTGGTATTTGCGTTGTCTCTATACCTCCCTTTTTATTTTGGAGAGAGAACATTCGCTTTTTAACGAATACTACTTTCAGTCGGAAACGAGAAACTTCCCAAACGGGATCATAACATGGTTCAGGATCAGAAACAATATTGAGAGTGTAAAAAAACTTAAGAATTTTAACATAAAACGTGAAATCGGGTATTTAGGGTCACTTGTGAAGTAGATGTTTACTTTGTTATGGTAATGATTTATACCCTGTTATAAAAATTTCTGTTCCGCTCAAGATCATATAGAGAAAAGCGTCCGTTTTTCTTTGTATTGTACGAATTCTTTGTCATTTGTTGAGAGTTCTCTCGATTCTGACATTTTTTATTTTATCCCATCTGATTTTAACTGTAAGGCTTGAGCAGTTTTTATTGAATAAGGTTGTATATTTTATTGCATAAATTTCCAAGGACAAAATAGAATTTGATCCGATTAAAACATAAATTTTCCTAATCCTTAATATGCTATAATTAAATCACAAAACTGTCTAGCTCTAACATATGAGCAATTTATTCATCAAGGAGGAAATTGGAAACACTTTGTAAATTCCATTCGGTTTTACTTTCAGGACACTGGTTTTGACATTTCACGTCATTTTTAAGTAAAATATTTAAGGTCAAACAGAACGAAAATAGCCTTGACATGTTACAAAGTGACGAAACCAGGGCCTCAAAGTTATATCGACCGGGATTTCCAAAGTTTTCCATTTCTATGTTTATAATGACGTAGCTGGACAAGTGATACAAGAAGTTCAAAATGACGTCGATACTAATCGCACTCATATATTTTCACTGCCAGTAAGATAATGTGGTTTAGATGGATCGCTGATATCTTATGATGAATCCGCTGATGTGTCGAGAACGCAATGCCTCTCCATATGGCCTCATATTTCACACCGTGCTTCCCATCAAAGGCTAGACGGAGATCATATCGCTGCTACTTAATTATACTTGCGACTCAATCGTGCACTTGCGCTAATGGTCATTTAGCATTTGCATCCAGTGTCTGCCACCTTATTTTTTGTGAGGATTGTATTTTACGAATTTTCCCATTGTAGCAGAGTGTATGTGCTTTTCAAGTAAATTTATTAAAGTAAAATCCTTCGATAGGGCCACCTTAGTCAATCTCAAAAGGGAAATTTTTCCTTCGAAGATAAAGAGACCAGAATAAAGGAATCCTACCGCGGTGATGCAGAGTGGTAGCCGAATTCCGTTTTACATCCCCACTGAGATCTTAACTCGTCAATTAGAACACTTTTTTAAGTACCTCTTGAACTGAATGACTCCGGCGTTGGGTAGATCGTACTGCAATCTATTTTGTAATCACGCTTCCACTGCAATACCAAAACAGGGACCATTAGTGTTTCCTGTTTCTTTAAAGCTTACGTGTGAAATTTCGCACACTTACTTGATTTAATTCTGTAGAATTTATACCGCCGACGTCATGCGCATAAGAATTAATCATGATATCGCCGATCCACTTAATGTCACTCAACACATTTAATAGGTCTTTAAAATTCAGCTTGTGAAATCAGGTCATGGCGTCCTTTGCATTTCCTTCATGGGATAAGTGCTGTTTCCGAAAATTGGCGCAACTGCTGGGCCGCGTAAGGCAATGAATTCATGGGGCGACGCGTCGTGATATCGAATTACCGCCTTCCGTGCGTGAAAGTCAATCACATCAACGAGCTGAAGTGCGAATAAAGACAGTCAAGGATTCACGTGAGGAAAAGTTAGCTGTATACACAGAGACCATATTAATTTTATATAATATATTTATTGAATATGTATTCAAAATACAGTTTGATTTTATTATAGCTAGCAGAACTTTTATTATAGCTCAGTTTAAACGTAATTTTAGGGAATAAAAATGGATCAGATGTAAATAGAATATATTATGGTGGTGAAATAAGTGTTAAAATAACGGAAGATACTTTAATAACAAAAAATAACTCATTTTCTTAAAGTATCTGATTGCTCCGCTACCAAATATACAAGTTTGGTGTGGGATGTGCAGAACAAGATCTCGCTACTATTATAGAACAAGTTATGAGGTTATACGCTAGAGAATGTATTGAAATAACAATGCTTTGGTCTTAATTTACAGTGATTTAACAAAATTAATTTGATTTTTATAGTTTATAAACATCCTGTTTAAGCTAAAATATAATTTTATCGGGAATAAAAGATGACGTTTAAATACCTACACGGCAAGAAAAAACGGAATGAAGAGAGATCACATGGGAAAATGGGCAAAGGGGTCGAATGATGATGGTGCTGGGAGATAAATGTAAAAAGATTGGGAAATGAGGTAAATAGGTCACGTGATATTACTATTCCCGGGAATAGGACGAGTAGTGAGACGCGAAGGAAAGTTCTGACAAGATTGTCATACAATTGACAGCAATAATTGGAACATGGATAAATTAACGTTAAAAAAATGTCGAATATTTTTCCTTTACTCCCAATGATTATGGGATCTGGAGATAAATCACCATTGTGGTTTGATTCTGATAATTGGGAAGCATATTGGGATTTTTTCTCTAATGTTAAAACGATATAGCAAGTTCTGTTCTCCCGGCTTTTCCTCCTCCCTATCCGATGCCGCAACATGAGCACAGCAGTAGATCGTATATTCAGCTGAATTGATTCCCTTTGACGTCCGAAAGAGACCTTCCAGCGATTGGTTTCACCCTTCTGTAGTAGACATTTAATGAAAGATATATAATAAAACGTTAACATGGAAGTGTAAGTCACCCCTCAGTTGCTCTACTAGACGAACTGAAGGAGGCCAGATGAAGGAAAAATTTTAAAATAAAAAATATTTCATTAATAGAAAATTTGGCCATATTACCCTGATAAGTTCCTCACTAAAAATTGAATTTTCATTATGTGACTTTGGAACTGGACACGGGAACTTTAACCTAGTTTGCATTATTGAAAAGGTTGTTTTCGCTGTTTATTACTTGCGAAGAATATTGTCACAGTGCTAAACTTATCGTGATCTCATTCATACTATTTATTAGGCAGACTGTGTATCTTAAGTTTCATGCCGCCACCTTCATGTTTGCCTGGCGAAGCACCACCTCCTGCTTCGATTGATGCCTCTGACCCTGGAGGTAATTTTAAGAAATCCCGATCAATTGACATTTCTACATTCCGAATTTTCTTGATCTTTGGGATGTTGTAAATGGTTGGAAGTTCATCCTTTAGCTTATGAAAATCACGGAGGTAATCAATCAGAGTTTCTGGAAAAGAAGAGTCAAAATTGGGATATGGTTTTACCATACTGGGCCAGAAATTTTTAAAATCTGTGTAATCTAAATTTTCCGAAATTGCTTCACCATTAGAAATCCCCGTATTTTTTATTAGTCCCTTTGTAGAAATTGATCTGGGAATAAATTCTTTTTTACTTATAAAGGGATTCGTACTTTCGTATTTTTTTAACAATGTAGATTCGAGGGTTTTTAACATTTCAGTTATAGTTTCCACGATTGGTTCAATGTAATCTTCTTGAAGAGGGAAATACCTTTTAGTGAGATTTTTCCTTCTATCTTCAGGAACGTTTGAATACCAAGGGTACTCTTTATGCTGCTTAATGGAAGGGAGGGTATTTGCTAACTGAAAATAACTTTTCAATATCTTTAAAAAGTCATCTTTCCAATTTTTGACGGATGGTGATATTTTGTTTGAATAACTGTCAAAATTCGCGGCGGCGGAATTTAATTCTTTCACAATGGTGCCCATGTCATTATTTTCCTTGCTAATATATGCAGCAGAGTTGCTCGGCCATTTGAAACTTTTCTTTTGCCGATAGTCTCTGCTTTTCATTTGCGTTTTAAGAAACTGATCCCATATTCCTTGTATTTTCAGTTCATTCAGAACTTCCAAAAGTTTTTTACGCAAGTTCTCAAGATAATCAGAATCTTTATAATCTCGATTTTTATAAGAGGAATATTTGTCCACAGTCAATCGGCTGTCTTCTTCAGAGTGACCACCGAATCCTTCCACGTAGTCTGACTGCGTGTCCCTTCTGTGACTTGTAAGGCTGAGTTCTGAAGGTGGTGCGAAATACCCTAGGAAGTCTTCATAGCGCTTTTTGCTTGGGTAACTGGTGATTCCTTTGGGTGTTCTGGACTGCTTTTGAGGTGGACTGGCGTAGAAAACTTGACCGTCTCTTGTCCTTGCTTTATTCGGATCGGGGCTCTGCGTCGAGTCCTCCCAGTTGTACGAACTCGTTCCTGTTATTTCATATTGATCGGAATTGGATCGTTCCTGTCTGTTATCGTATCCGCCACTTTTCAGAAGTCTCACCCAGGGAATTCCGTCTGTCGCTACTCTGCCTCGAGAATTAGTCTTCCCCGCCAGAGCGAACTTTAGGAAAGGGATCTCAGGAATCAGGGAGAACTCGGCGGAGTCTGAGAGTTGTGACTGAAAAATCTTCTCCGCGATTTTTCCCGAGAGTTCTTTGTCGTCCTGTCTGTCATATCGTGCCGGATTAATGTCTTCCGAGCTTGAATCTACTTGATGCGTAGGAAACACCGTCTCCGATGCACTACGTCTCGATAGGATACGGCGATGGGCTTCCATCTGGGAATAGTTGTGGGGGTAGGAATTATTTTCTTGAGTTCTGGTCGATGCAGCAGATGTGATATTTTCGTAGCTTGGCGGCATTCTCGCGGCAGGCGCCCCAACTTCGTCGGGCAGTTCAGAGATGGAGCGGATATTGACGGCAGGCTGTGGATACGCAGCCGTTCGGGGTACAGCAATGACGTCATCATTCTCTGATCCCGGGAAAGCCGAAGAACGGTCGATGCCGGGGTGGGAGCTGGGGATGTGGTGTTTGGAATATGCAGTCCTTCCGTGTCCTGATGAAGAAAATATTTAAAAGTAATTAGGCGCGAGTAACTCATTACATGAATGACAGTTATTAACTTGTAATTGGATTCATAATTGATAATCGATACCAATGGCATATATGTACTAGCGTCCGTATTTTTTAAATTTTCATCTGGAATATATTTTTAAGGTAACACATTCCTTTGTGTTTTCCGTCCAATTGACCTCCATAAATTAGACCACCACTGTTGTTAATACTTATGGCTTTTCTCTCAGCTATAATGGGACGTAAAGTTGTCTAAACTAAAAGGGAGAATCAAGTTTCTTCTCAATACCTTGGAGTCTGCCACATTGTTAAGCCTAGTGAGTTAACTGCCTTAGAAACTCTTCAACCATTTTCATGTGGGAAATTCAATTAATCTTTCAATGATATTATTGATGTCATTATCAATCCTAATGAGGAATAAGGAATTTTATTAATCATAAAAATGTTTTTGTTGATTTTTCAACTAACATTTGAAAAACGTAGCCTTTTTAGCTCTCAGAAGGTAACCGAATGACATGATGGCATGAGATTAACAGAAGAACCCATAAACTTCCAAAATGCTAAATGAAATACGCTGCCATGGTGCTTTATAATAGCTGGAAAGAGTGTGCTGAAGTGTGGTATGGTACTGAAATTGTACTCATGAATGATATGCGGCATATCTCCTTTAGCGGTTACCTATGGTTTAATGATTGGGGTGTTATGAAGTACGAATTTTTCTTTAAAATACAAGTAATGGCGTTGGATTCCCCGGTCTCCGGCGAATTTTTATTGAAAATAGGCTCCTTACGAAGGCAAAATACGCATTCAAGGAAGTCATGGTAAATAATTTCATCAGCTCAAGTTCATCTACTTTGGTCAAAATTGTTCCTACTTGTTGTAACAACAACTGTTCGCATAGAACTTATTGAGATGCACATTAAACGTATTTTCTTCCTCGTGGTCCCAAGTTCTGTTGTTTTCACTCTGAAGATTCCGGAATTCACAACCTTATGGCCCTTAAAAAGCTTAACGAGAACATACGGATCACAATTATGGATTTAAGGTCTAGAATTAATTTTTGAATGCTGAAAATGCTGATTGTTTCATCCTTGAGAGAATATTTGGTTGCTCCGTTACACGTAAATTTATTTTCTCCAAAACTTACACTCATTATGTGTTTCCTCTCTTGAAGAAGTTAACAGGAAATCGATGAATTTATCCGAAAGGGTTTTCAGCTGCATGTGGTTACAGCATTTTACCATGTCATAACTTATAAAATTAATATTTTCATCGTCAGGGGGAGACTTGTTAAGTCCAAAGTTAGTTGACTGAATGAGTCCAGATTCTCCCATGCAGTTATTAACTCCGTTATTCTCAAATCCCTTCTCCGTTGCAGTCCTGTTTATTTGGTTTAATTATTTATGTCTCCGTCTTTCGCTTGTCGGATATCTTTTCCTTTCTGTTGACTTTCCAAGATAATAAAATAGAAAAATTACTAATATTTCTCCAATAAAAATCAACCCTAAGATAAATTATTCTTGAATTATAATGAGTCTTAGAACTAAGGAAATGAAGGCCAGCCTTATAATCTAGTTCTTTCTTTGCCCAGTTCAGTTTTTCTTTTTTAGCTTGAAAGATTAACATTTTTGTCGCACTTCTATCTTTAAAAGTAGCGATGGTTGCCCAATACAACGTTGAGTTATCTGACTTATTGGTGATACCAATGAGTTTATTTCCCTTAAAGAACTTTGGGTATTAAGCTGACTGAAATTTTTCTGAGTTTGCATGACAGGGAACTCCAAATGACCGTTACTTTTAACTTAATTCGATATCCGGTCTGTCAGACCGAGATTCATTTTTCATAAAAATATTCAATTCAAATAGTCGGAAAAATTATTAGCGAGGCGATATTTATAATTTTTTCATGGGTGAGCTAAGTCTGAATATAGGAAAATATTTTCGGCGTAACTTTATTTCTATAACTATGTCTGAATATATTTCCTTTTGATTTTCATTTTCTGTCATGAATAATAATTGTGATTCAGCTTGTAATTGAAATCTGTAAAAAAACCCACTTGGATATATGCTATGTTAGATGTTACTATATTGAGGAGTAGCAATATCGCATCATGAAGTGACTATTCGCGAATATTTAACTGGACTTAATGTAAAAATGAACAATAATTAAGTTTACCTCATTTTCTTTAAAATTTTCTTAGCATTAAATTTAATGGGGGTTAGAAGATTTGTTGATTTTTCTCTTCTTGCGTGGCAAATATTACAATATATAAAGTGATTTCTTATGGCGCTTTATTGCCCTAATGTGCGCAGCGAGTTTATTTCCTTTTACACCTTTGCTA
This sequence comes from Rhinocypha anisoptera, assembly GCA_011762765.2. Classification (NCBI taxonomy): domain Eukaryota; kingdom Metazoa; phylum Arthropoda; class Insecta; order Odonata; family Chlorocyphidae; genus Rhinocypha; species Rhinocypha anisoptera. Next base: position 2,070 of record WURS02029643.1, on the reverse strand, counting down.
CATATACCACAGGCAAGATGAAGTAGATCTATTTAAATTGCACACAATTATAGATTAATAAAATAAAAAACTTTTCAAAAACCCTTCCAAAGAACTCAATTATAATGCTAACATCTGAACAAGGACTAACGTTTCCAATTCCCCTGGAGTAACACCTCTAAAAAGAGTCAATGGACATCATGAAGTACCTCATATTTACCCGGTTTTATAGCTGTTTCCACATAATTGTTTAGATATGAATGAAATAAAAGCCAAAATAGGCTCTCAGGAAATTGGCCCACCCCAACTACCGAATAGGATGCTGATAAACTGGATTGACTCTGGCGTCACTTTGTGGAACCGTTTCATACTTGGAAGGAATGCTTTATATTTTTCACATAAAATTTCTTTTGTGTGGAGAAACAAGGCATTCCTTCCAAGAATGCTGGTGACTTATGTGCTCCCTAAAAGACGAAAACTCTCTTCCTTCAGATTGAGAATCAGCAACGCAAAGTGTGCAAAGAAATGTGGTGGCATAGCATAACACTCTACGTGGTAGGACTTTGCATTTTGATGGAAACGCCTCCCTCTTTGTGTAATTCATAGGCCGTAGGACTCTGCACAATTTTCATCACCATACAAACAATCTTGTTTATTAATATTGTTTTTATTTACCATGGCATTAGAAAATATACGGAAACGAGCCATGAAGCTTAAAACTCGCGAGATAGCAGCCAGAATATTAATTAAAAATCCTTCCAGTTCTATGGGTCTTCAGATAATATTTTAAGATCAAGTGCCTTCCCCTTGCAGTGCAACTTATCTACGCAGTCGCCTCATAGGAAACCTAAGGCAACACGTTGGGTTATCTGACCTCGGAGCCCATGGGGGTGGACAAAATAAAGAGAAGAACCCGCGGAGAGATCAAAGGGTCTACTTGAAGTTGAACTATGAGGGGTAACGGAGCTGCTGGAGGGCGAACTAACATCCTTGTTCATCTAGCCCACACTGTCCTAAAGAGTTATGACCAATCCTCGGAGGAGTAAAAAAATAAGAATAATAGAAAAAAATGGAATGGAGAAAAAAGGGAGGGGACTCAATGGGTCTATGAGGGTCACTGAGAAGGCTCCCGCAGATATTCTTGACCTAGGATCGCAGTGAAAGAATGTGCGGGGCAGGAATGTTCTTCTACCACCCCTCCCCCCGTTGGACGTTGTCGGCGGAAGGGAGGAGCGCAATGGATGTACTCTTGAGAGGGACTCGTGTGAGTTGAAATTTCCGGCGCAAAGAGGGGGAGGTCCCATTTCTCTACTCCCCAAAATGCAGCATGACTGCCGTTGACTCAATCGGCCAAGGTCGTCTACAAGTGACGAGGAAGGGAAAAGCGGATGAAACCGTTCCGATAGAGAGCCTTGTATGACTGCAGCGTGAAATGCGAAAAAAATCACTTCTGAGACGCTCAAGTCGGAGTAGTGGATAGATGTGTGGGAGAGGAAGACTCCTTTGGTTATGACAGTCGGGGGAAACAATGTGAGTGATAATGCGGATTATGTGGGTTCTGGTCTCAACTGTCACTCCTGTAACTTCTTGCCTTTGTTGCCATGGCAAATGGAATCACAAGAAAGGACCGAAAGTTAAGTTCTTGGCGAATTCCAACAGCCTGACGAGACAGGAGGAGTTGGTCGGCCAAGAGAAAATAATCTACACGACCAAGCAGGTCAAAAGGAGAGTTCCAATTACGTGGAGGAGAAGGAAGAAGACAATAAGCATAGTAGGTACCGAGACATGCAACTCCATCTGGTCCAAGGAAACTAAAGTTCCTGTAAAGTGTAACCGTATGGATATGAGACGGTCGATTTCGATGAGTGTGTATGATGTAGAAATTTTTGTATTTTTGTGGGTGGGTATGTGGTGCGAGAAAGCCACATTTTTATCCTATATTTTCAGGTACAACTATGTGGAATTCCATTTCTGAGAAAAAGGAATAACGTACACCGTATTTTTCCACTAAGATTTTTAATCTGGTACGACTAGTTTCAAAGCTACGGCGTCATCTTCAGGTACCTGAATATGACGCCGTAGCGTTGAAAC
>WURS02029632.1:0-11652 GCA_011762765.2 Rhinocypha anisoptera | reverse complement strand
CTAGAGTGCAGCTCCCCCAACATCTTTTCCCTCAAATGTTCTGCAATAACCACCCCCGTGAAAAAAAAACACAACTAACAGGCAAAAAACTGCTATGAAAACACAAGATCTTTTATTATTGGGGAATGCCAGGAGTTAATGTCACGACCATCATCACCACCAAACAGAACCTTGGGACAGAAGGTGTAAATTTGGGACACCCATGAGTTTTCATGTTATGTCCGGAATTGAATATTACTTCGCTGCAAAATATGGGACTTTACTCCTTCATCTGAAAGAGCACTCTCCCTACTACATTGTGACTGAATCCAAAAGCAATATTTCTCTCCGTCACTTTATGAGAGCAGTCTGCATTTTGACCTGTTTTTTACATTTTGAGCTATTGCCGGCAAACTTTTTTTTCATGAGGAAACACTATTACTGCTGATATAGAATCAGTTACTTGCAGTATATATAACATGTACTATCTAGTATACATATTTGTGAAAATCAGACACATATAACCAAAGGGTTGTTGTTGAGCCTACATTTTTTTGACAGTGAGACAGAGGGGTATGGTTGAAGAAATGATTTAATAAAAATTTTATTTTACAATGAATTTCTGACACTCATACTTGATTCTGCAGGGAAGAATACATTAGGAGAAATATAACTTATTTTCCAACCATTAATTATTGAAACAAATGGTACGTTCAAGGTCTTACAGGTCAACTGGATTGTAAATGTGGAGTCCAAAAATAATGATATCAGTGACAAGATTCCTCTCACGAGGGGAATATTTGCATGATATGTACATTATAAAAATTCTATAGTGAATGATTTACCTACTCATGTTATGTCTTTGTGTAATTACAAAAGTCAGCATTTAAGGGCAATCACCACCACAGTTTTCAACCCTAAGGTCAGTTTGGTAGGTTAGAGTAGAGCTCATGCAGTACATATTAAGCCCAACATATACAGTACTTCAGTAGCCAAGCACTTTAACCACTGCATCAACATTATAAGGGATAACTGTGTGTAATAAATGTTACTGTTCCCTATTAAACAAAATCACTTAATAAAATAGAAATAAATAATAAATTTAATCTCACAACTGAAATTAACAAGTAACTATGGAGATTTATTCAATTTTATGAAGTTAATAATAATTTCCTTAACCCCTCAGCTGCAGCAGCCTAATCCTTTCATGACGGCTATGTGCGGGAGATAAGTAGCCATGTCATTCTTCCCTTCTAGTGCTGGCATAGTTTTAGCAGGTATAGTGGACCCTTGTGATCGGGGACGACCCTTATAATTTGTCCCTCTTGCCCATTACCCTCTGAGGGAGGTAGCGGAGATATGACTGACCATAGTTAAAACATTTCATGCAGAAATATATCCAAATATGCACTCCATATTTACTTTCCTTGATATGTAATGTCTGGTTAATTTGATACCAAACAGTACATAAATTCTTTGATTCATAACCATCATTCTACTGAAACTCGGAGACAACTGAGTTAAGTGACGAGGGTGAGACAGAAGAGATTTTCTTAAATCTCAAGAGCATGGAATGCATTTGTCAAACTTGCATAAGTGTTGTGAACCTTCATAAACTGCACTGGAAAGGGGTGCCCTATTCTGGAACAGTCAGAAAGGGTGAGCATTTGAACCTTTTTAGAAAGGTCAGGCCATCAAATTTGGAGAGGGTCTAGCATGGGTACAAAGGAGGCGGTCATATGTAGATATACGTATTCCACAGTCTAGGGGTTAATAGATTTGAATACTAAGGCACTCACTAACCTATGGGAGTTGAGCGTGTCCATTGCCCATTTGTCAGCTCCGTTGAAGTTGTCATAGTTTGGATTATAGAAACAAAAGTTATCAGCAAGTTCCCTGCGTATCACCGCTTGTTCAACCCAACCATCCACACTATCTGGGCACTTTGATCGTTTTTCCTCCACTTCTAAAACACACCTCTGTATGGAAATCTGCCCTGTGAATTCACCAATAAAATGTATTAAATGAATGTATAAAAAAATGTAAAATACATTGTATGCACTTGCAAGCATGCATTAAACTATGCATAGATACACAATAATGATAATACACAATAATGATAATACACAATAATGATAATACACAATAATGATAATACATAATAATATGATATGTAGTACATAATTCATGCACTAAATGCATGCATTATGGGTTATGATAGATAGGAAACTAAAGTTTGATGAGCATGTTGACTACATTTGTCAAAAGATATAAAAAAAGAATTGGTTTTCTTTAATTGGGAAATATTTGTCCCAAAAGAGTACATATTGTAGGAAAATATATAATGCTGTAGTTCTACCTCAGTTTCAATATTGTCCAACTATACTACAGTGAAACTTGTCTTAAGCGGAACCTGTACTAAGCGGAAACATGTCTTATCCGGAAAAAATGTCATGCACCTGAAGGGCTCTACCATTAGAGTACGCTGGCTCCTTATGACAGCAGCAATATTCAATTTCAACCATCAGGAAGCTTTTTGTTTGAAAATTCAACTCTAATTCCTTACCAAAATGAATCCATGCAGATAAGTTGCTTTGAGCTTTCACATTAGGCTCGTTGCGTTTGGTGGAGTAGAGGTGCAATCGATTCGTGACAAATGACTGTAGAAAACTTAGACCAGTGAGAGTTCCTGGATTGGCCCAATTCACCTCCTTCACGCTTTGGTCAACTTCCAAAGAGGCCTCAGCCACAGCCCAGTCGACAGGCTATCCAATAATATTAAAAATAATAAAGAGTGTAAATGCCAAAGGGGTTTTTGAAACTTATCGCAAATCTGCAACAGTCATTTTAAAAAAATAGAGATTACATCGGATGGTAGCATGAGTACCATTGGCAGAATGTAAACCTTAATAAAAAGAAAGCATGGTACTCATAAGAATAACATAATCCAGTATTGAGACAATTGAATGTAAATTTGAGGCAGTAAAAGTTGTTTATGCATGGAAAATTATCATATACATTTATATATGCTTGAGATAGTAACAAAAAATGAAATCATTATTGAAAACTGATAACCTGAAGGGAGAAAATGCTGACTGCTTCCACTTTGAGTGGTACGTGCTGATGGGGGACATAATCAATTATCCCTGCCTGACTCAACCATCATTACATTGCCTAATCTCCACTCTCTTATACAAAAATTCCTCTTTAGTGCTTACCCCTGGTAGGTTTAAATGGCTAAGTTAACAATATAGTCAGAGACCTGGGAACGAGATCGGGTCGTGATCAGTAATATGGACAAAATAAATTGTAATATGTTATATACAGTAAGGGACAGCATGTATCTGTGGTTGCTGACAGTGAAGCATTTACGGGAGGTAGATACAAGAGTAGTAGGTAGGGTTTTTTCTGCTGAACATCATCATGGATAATATGTCAGAAAATGCACCTGGTAATCGTGAAAATGTTAAGAGATGATATGCCAAAGTTGCTGACAGCTTAGTTGTGTCCTTAGGCTGTAAAAGAGGATCAATTGGTGATATTATACACACACACCATGGGGTGGAGGTAGCCTAGGGGAAGCAGGCAGGACTTCGGAACTGAGGGTCACCGGTTCAAGCCTTGGAGATGACAAATATTCCCTGCTTGAATTTGTACTAAAATTTAACATCGACGCCTACAACTTTGTTACACACAACCTCTGGTGTGTAACAGCAAAAACTGTCATCTCCAAGGCTCAAACTCGTGTCCCTCAGTTCCGTAGTCCAGCTCGCTACCACTAGGCTACCTCCACCCCCTGGCATGCATATAACATCCCAAATTAATTCTCTTTCACAGCCTAAAGGACACAGCTGTCAGCAACTTTGGCGTATCGTTTCTAACATGTTCACGATTAATAGGTACAATTTGCTGACTCATTGCTGACATGATGTTTAGCAAAAAAAAACCTACTTTCTACCCTTGTATTTAACCCCAGCAAAAGCTTCGCTGTCAGCAACCGCATATACGCACTGTCCCTTACTGTACCAATAAATGCATTACAGTTTACTTTGTCCATATTACTGATCACGACCCAATCAGTGCCCAGATCTTAAGACTAATATAAAATCTATTATGAATAAGTGCAGTTTTTGTGTACGAGAGGACTTTCATGAGGCATTTTTTTCCCTCGCAACCCCCAGCTGTGCCTCCCTTTATCCGGCAATGAAGTAAAAGTTTCTGCAAAAATTTAAAAATTTAACGAATTCTTTCATTATTAATCTATGAATTTAATGAAAAACTTATTTATGGAATGAAATTTATAGAGATCCTAAAACGTACCTCAGAATCGACCGGAGCAGAGTGGGGATGTTGGATTACAGGTGGAAACTGCGTGAGGTATTCGGGTAGATGCTTCTTAATCTTCCCCCGGATAGTATATGCCGCGTATTCCAGCTCATTAGAAGTTACCCACATTGGGACGATGTTGTGAGCGTCCACCTGCAATGGCAGTCGTCACATTAATGACTCCTCCTCAAGAAAGAGGTTTTCTGAAGTCAGCTCAACATTCATTCTCAATTAATCCTGGACCAAGGCTTTATTCATGTCACAGCTATTGGAGGAAAATGGTGGTATTTTTTCACTTTGTTGCCACAAGAAAATTTATTTTTTACTTTCTTTGTGTCTCTCTTGTCATGAGGTACATTATTATCCTTTACTGGCATATATTAATCCTTTTGGTGCCAGACCCTATGACCTAGTATGCATATGCGAAAAATTCCAGGGCTTTTTCCTGGAACTTGCTGACTCACAATTTTAAATATATATAGTATATAATAATATCAATTTGTCAACATCATTTTTTTAAAATTTGCACTCCAAATACTTACAGAGATAGCAAATATTTTATTTATATTTTTTATTTATCTCATAAACAATTTAAGCAAAAATTATTTAATAAACAAAGAATTGGGCCAATAGATCAGTCCACTGGCACTAAAAGGGTTATGACATGTTATGAAACAAAGATTTCCACGTTCATATTAGTCATTAACACAATACGTTTATAATACGAGTCGTAGTCTACAGAAATTAGATGAAATAAAGCATTTTTGAACAAGAAACAGGATGCTAAAAATGTTTCCTCTAGTTAATACAAAAAATGATTTACTTTGTGAAATTTACTACTGACACATTATACACCCATTAACATATTCGCCATTTAAATAACAGCTTATGACATGGTTGAAGGTGCACATTTTTTCTGCTATTTTTTTCAATGAAGATGGCAGTAATTTGAACTTTAATCAGTAAATGATTCATCCTTCAAATTTCACAAATCTCAAAGTTCAGAAGTAGAAATTTTCCACCAATAAACATTTGTGCAAATACGATGACATTTTAAATGAAATTGAGATTTCACATCATAACAGATGTTGCCGATGGATTTACCTGCCAGAAAGGTACACTGGGATTGAATTTCTCCTTGAGTGACTTCACCCAGTTTAAGGGGGTTCGAAGTGGGCTGAAGTCTGTAATGACTGCTCCTATTGCATGCTGCTCGACAAATTTGGGTAGAACGTCTTCGGCTTTCCCACGTAGCAGATGGAACTGAATATTCAAATGTTTCAGTTCAGATTCTACCTCACGGAGACCTAAGAGAATGAAAGTAATTGTAAGATCTTGTGAATTCACAATTCATTCCAAATGAAATGGAAGGCTTAAGCAACGATCAGGATTTTTGGTGAGACTAAGAATACTACTGTGCAATCTTGATAGAACCACTTCAATGATGTCTTTTTAATACAATTCCAGTGTTTTGAGCAATAGTATTCATGTAACAGAGGAAAATACAATTTGAAGAGTCATAACTGACCTCAAATGGGAATCTCACATTGATTCTCTCATGATGAAGGTCAGCTCAAAGTGCTATCTTTTTCACTTTCTACATGCCATTCGGTCATTTTAGATGTGTGTACCATTAACTCTATATTATTATGATCTATTCTATTCCCATGTATCCCACAACGTTATTTTCTGGGGCATGTCTCCCCATTCCATTAAAATATTTAAACTCAGAAATGCTCAATTAGTCATATTACTAGGAGGTCATATTACACTCCCTCCAAGCCCATATTCAAATATCTCTCTAAAATTCTATCTTTGTCCCATGTGTCTACCTCCTTTCATGCACAGTGTTCATCAGGGAAAATCTCTTACAGCTCTCACCTAATTCAGACATTCATTATTATAGCTCCATATAATGTCAAGCCATCTCCATTTATTACCAATATGAGAACAAGCGACACATAAAATCAGGCCCACAGGAAATGGGAATCAGAATATATAATAAATTGCCAGTGAAAATAAAATCTATGAAGTCATACAAGGTTTTTAAGACCAAGGTAAAGTCCTTTCATCATGATAAACTATTTTATTCTATCAATGAATATCAAATGATAATTGATTGACCTAAGTTTGGAGGTATATTGTTGTATTATAATGGTTGACTTTATTTGACATGAAATGTGTGGTTCTGTGTTGCTAAAAAATGCCTAGTTATGTAATTTAAAATGTCGGTTTTAATATACTGTACCCCTCTATGCAATGATGTACCTTAAACAATGTTTGCCCTTGGGAAAAAAAATTATTAATATTATCAACCATATATTAGAGTATACTCTAAAAAATATCCCTTAAAATCAAAAATTTCTTTAATTCACAATGAGAACATGAAATTTCATATTGATTAATTACTTTGCTAAGTAATGGGAAAACTTTTATCAAGAACATTTTTATGAAAAGTTTGAAGAAATTAATGCCAATCAACATACATCACTTCTGAGATGGGGAGGTAGTGAAATAACAAAACTTCCACATCTTGACAAAATATTCTTCAACTTCAAATAATCTCTCAAATGCAAATGCCCTTGCAAATTAATGCAAGAGCTTTCACGAGATGTATGTACTTCAAAATTAAAATTAAAAAGAAAATAATAATAATTTTAGTTCACAGCATTAGTGAATGTATTTAATAAGTAGAAATTAAATTCCTCTTCTAAATAAGAATAATTAATTAGAACATAGTCTATGTACGGAGGTCATAGTAGTTCAGTGAGTAGAGTGCTGAAAGGGGGACCCGGGTTCAAGCCTTAGGGGGACACCTCTGGACAACTCCAGCTAAACCCTAGCTGAGAGATTTTCTGGGCACCGGGTCTTTCTGGGAAACCATGGATGGCACAGGGAAAGAAACATTGTGAATTGTGTAATTGAAGAAAAAGAAAAATGACTTGTAAATTTTCACATGCCGTTGGGCTTAATACTAGGTGAACTCCAACTTCATCCATTAAACTGACTTTAGGGTCAGTTATATTATTATAGGTTTGACCTCATAGATGAGGTTGAGCTGTAGCCTAGATAACTGGAATGTTTATGATAAGGAAACTTGCCCAAACCACCTCTGTAGAAATCTTAAAATGCCAAAATGCACTCTCTATTGTCATAAGGTGTGATCTGCTGGGGAAGAGGTAGTGCGGCTCATAATTTCTTTATGCAAAAATGATCTGTGAAAGCTATTGCCAAAACATCCATTAGAATCCCTGGTATACCACTATTTCGTCATTACAAAATTATGACACTATCTTGCCTTTATATTTTCCATTGCGCGCTCTGCTAGTAATGTATTCCCACCAAACAAAACTGTACATGGTTACACAACATGTGGGAGGGAGGTACACCTGTTACATCAGCCACAAACTGTCTCCAAAAGAGGCCCCCACCGCTAAGCCTCAATCATTTGTAATAATCTGCCAAGAAACATTAGAAGTGCCTCTACAGTAAATGCTTTTAAAGCCAAAATGGAAAACCCTTTATTAAACAAGGCCTGTTATAGTCTTAACGAATTTATGTACGATAATCTGTAAGAGGGATATTAATTTCATGCAATGTACACGTTTTGTCTACTTGGATTTATTCATGTGATGTTTGTTTATTTAAAACAATGTTTTTTTGTAAGACCATGTTTTCTGTCATGGTGGTGACCAACAGAGAAATAAAGTTATTATTATTATAGCCTCATAGATTAAATTTCATAGATAGGCCATGGTTTGGTCAAATTTTACTTTTTAATTATGCCATACTAAATTAATATCAAAATGTTTCAATTAATATTCATTGTCCTTCTTATTCTGCGTTTAAACAGATAGGGGAATGATACAATGAAGTGTTTTGTTATCATATCTGTTTAAAAACTTAATGGATATGATAATCACCAAAGTGATACACAAACATAGGCAAAAGAATGTGACATGATAAGAATATGCCAATGATGCAGTGGTCTGGGAATAAAATGAAGGAGTAGTTAGAAGGAGAACTAGCAAAATGGGGGAGAGCATTGGGAGAGAAAGAATATGCAATAGAGCCTGGGGAAATGTAAGATTCCGGAGGTAGAAAGGAAACAATGGTTATACATATCAGGAGGTAAAGGTAGAAGGAAAAGACCTGGAGAGGGTGGAAGAATCTATTTACCTGGGAAGCAAGGTCGTGTATTGTGTCATGATAAAAGAAGAAATAGGAAGAAGGATTATATAAGAGTGGACCAATGTGGTAAAAGATAGCACTGACCTGTCGTTGATTTCCTATTTTCTGGTTTCTATTGTAATTGGGGAATGTTCAAAATACCTGTTATTAAGTGACCTTTCACTTTTCCTTGTCCACCTGTCCTATTCTCCCCACCCATCCCCGTCACTTAAACCTAAAACATCCACTATATGGTTCCTACAAGTAGGTATGGAGGTGGATGTGTGAGTATTCTAGTTGTTAGGAGGAGTTGTTCATTGTTGCTGTTCGGAGTTGGATTCTGAGTATAGAGTCATCGATTCACGGGCCATCCAGAGCCACAGCATTGCCCCAGCCATTATCGTTACTCCTTCACCTTCTCCTCCTGAGACATATTGATAAAGGTTATATTGGCTTTTCAAGAGACAATTGGCTAAATTAATAAATTACTGTCTTTTGGTTAAATGCTCTGTAGTTACTATTATTCGTTCCCAACACCAAGGGCTAAAACCCAAAACAACCTTCGACTCCTGCTTCACAGGATCGGATCACGACACACTAGAAAGGGAGCAAAGATAACAACTTGCAAACCTCATTACCAGCATGAGATATATGTAATAGGGGATCGGAGAAATGGGTTTGGATTAAGAGAAGACTAAAGTGGGTTCAATAGAGCTGGTGCCAACAAGGGAAAAAGTAAGGCATGTAGTGACTCGGGAGAGATAGACAAGCATCACAAGAAAACAGTTTCAGTGGTTACATAAGAAATCGAAGAAAGGGAGAAGAGGATTTTGTGTATGACAAAATATTTCTAACGTGCATAAAAAAACATGTGCAGTCATCAGACTGAGAAACTACAGTAGATGTGTTTTTGGTAAAAAAATCTGTTCTAATTGATAAGGCATCTCGCAGAAATCTTCTCTACTGGGGGAGCTAACTGTGGTGATTGGTTGGAACCAAAATTTATGTTAACTAAACCAAATAAAGGTATTAAAGGAATCATTTTTCACACCGGGTTGAAGATCAGAGCCTTGGTGTCAAGAAGTCTTGAGAGATAACTAAACTGATCTTGAACACATTAAGTTAAATGAACTATTCAAGCAGCATAGCAAACGAATCAGCAAATGCTAAATGCACTGATGAAAGCGAGAATGCACTGTAACTACGGTAAAAATTATGATACATACTAATAGAACCACACCATTTATTTATTTTCCGTGGTAAAACTACATATTTGCAAAAAAAGTAACCACATGAACGGTAAGTTGCCAAAATCTCAGTTCGGACCACAATGAGTTGGATAATCCATATGATCTAGGAAGGTACATTATAGATAATGTAAATTATAGTCACCAACCTCCTAGTAAAAATCTGAAATGGCGAATAGTTGCATCCAGAAATTTAGGTACAAGGCAGAAGCAAACATGGAGGGGAACTCTGTGTTTCAAAGCAATTCGCTGAGAAAACAACATGGCCCAGTTATCTGAAAAGAACAAATATAATTACTTACGACTGAAACCAAAAATTCAATAAAATAATGCGATAAGTTAACTACATACCTTGCACGCGCGCATCTCTAGACATCCAATAAGCTACCCCTTGGATGCCATTAGGTATTATTTCTGTCTCAGAAAGTAACTTCACCCTTTTCAGGTTGAAATTAAATGTTGCTACAGAAGATGAGGCCTGTAAAAATTGAATGTCCCTAATTCTGCCAACATTTCAGTAATTTCAAGTAGGTAAATGAACAAAATAAATATGCTTTACCTTATTTCGTTCTCTCTCCAATTTAAGTGACATGTCAGAATTGGAGTTTTGACCCGGAGAGATCAAAGTATTTCCAGATTGAATCATAGTAAACTTACTGGAATTCATAACTTATAATAACTATGCCGATATTCAATTAAGAAAATGTAAAATTACTCGCACCTAATAGTGGGATAAAACGCAGTATCAAGAGCAGTAACCGTAACGAGATTGATCATAGCGCCTCTCGTAAGTAAGTAAAATGAGCAAGCAATGAGGGACACAAGGTTAATTTTAACTTTACATAATAGGATATAAACTACAAGGGCAAAAGTAAAAGCGTGCCATGAATTGCAACAGCATTAAACCATAAATTAAATTTTTTTTAAATGCTCGACTTTTAACCATTTAAATTGTAGGTACCTATTTTCACGCATTTAGCGTTCATTTCGTTTGGCCTTTGTTTGCGTTAGAGGCCACTTTGAAGCTCTTCCAAGGATTATTTTGCTTTGATTTTTTAATATCTTTTTTAGATTGGTTTGTTCAGTGAAACATAAGAAAAGTTTGCTCAAATGATTTTAATTTAATTAAGGTAGGCATGGGCATAAGAAGGTTGGGGCGGCAATTAACAACGAATTAACCCGTTTTCCAGCCCTTGATCAACGATACGTTTTTCGGGACTGCAGTTAGATAATCACACTTGGCGGATGGTAAGTTTTTAGCCATTAACAAGAACCCTCAACTAAATATTGTACTTAAAAATTAATAAGTTTTACTTTCTGCGATGCATGGCATTGTCAGGCTAATTTCTCATCTAGTTGACAGTCTCCTGAGAATGGTGGTTTTAAATTTCTGTGTTAAGCCGTGTTTACTCGGTGCATGTTCTCGCGCGGTTAATGCACGAACACTTGCACGTTTCAACATTCAACGTGTAAACACGAAAAATTGCGCGGACACTTGACGTGCACAGGAAAATAGAACTTGTTCTATACTGGTCATTCTGGTGCAAGCGTTCTCGCAACTCCCACTCAGAAGTCCACTGCGCAGGTTACCCTGATCCACAGGCTGCTGGTGGTGGCACAGACTACACCACCGCAGACTAGACTAGAGTCTAGTCTGTGGTGGTGGTTTGGTAAAACAGCTGAAGTATCCTTGTTCGTTAATTTGAAGCATTACTGTGGTTATATTTTGACATATACCTTTAATTTTGACCACCTTTCCTCCTGAACTTCTACCTTTTCTCTACCCCGAGGAATTATTTTGTTAAATTAAAGTAAGTCTTATCAGAGATTGAGGAAATTACTTCAACTTGGCGTTTTTTATAGGATTTTACGTAGAAACTTCCTGACACGCTTATTTTATTTATAAAAGTATTTTGTGCGAAAAGTACAG
>WURS02029601.1:0-11653 GCA_011762765.2 Rhinocypha anisoptera | reverse complement strand
AAAAACCATCTCCAGACGTGACTCCTCCTCTCCTTTCTTTCCACTCGTGAGCTCTATGTCGGATGCCCGCATTTTTTTGCCCTTGACACTTGCGCAGTTGCCCCCACCGGGCGAATTCGTACAGCGTCGGCTGATCTTGAGAGTGTGCTGTGGTCCCGAAGGGGTCAGGAGTGGGCCAACCCTAAACCCTCGCCTCCCTTAGCCGAAGCTAGACGTACGTAACGATATTAATAAGATCTCGACCGAGTAAAGTGAATAATTTCGGTGTTTCTTCTACGAATTAAGCCGCGTTCACATAAGAAGCGTTTCAGGTGAAGCGAACGTGCGCGCAGGCGTCAGTGATAACTGCACACATACATGCCGTACGGACCAGGGTCGATATATATTTTTTTTCCGTGAAATAAATTATTCCCTTGTGTTCGTCCTTGTATGTTTTCCTATCCTGTTTTCCAATTCCTATCCCAGATTATATTTATCGCCTATGGCGTATTTTCTCATATATATATATATATAATATTGAAGATAGACAGGATACGGACAGGAACACACAGAGAAAGAACGGCACAGTTAAAACTTACGCGTTATTTCGAGCATTTCAGCCTGTTTTAAAGCTCCAAGGTAGACTGACTCAGGTTAAACTGATATATATATATATATATATATATCCATAGTTACGTATCGCTTAGGAACGGGGTACGCTATCGACCGAGGTAAAAGCGAGATATCGAACGACCTTGGCACGGACAGTATTTCTGCGCCGCCTACACTGTAAATACAAGACGAAATTAAAAAAAAAAGTTCCCATCCGTATAACTATAATCTTTGAAATTTTAGATGCAGGAATACTTCTCCTTTTTAATCCCTAAGCGAAGGAATTCATCAAAACATCTTCCCGCCAAGGAAAGTCACCATCGTGTTCTCACTTGCGGTTGATTTTTCTGCGTTGCTCACTTGTTTGACGCGATGTCACGGCGTTTCTCGCGTCGGAGATTAACCTAGGTCACTTTCTGCGACGCGAAGAAAGGCGAAGTTGCGCGAAGGATCCATTGGCTCTTTATTACGCGCGCATTTTTGCTTTCGCGTTCGCCTGAAAGCGCGACATTATTCAGCCGTGAGTCGTGTGGCTGTGGAAACGGGGGGCGGCGGGGAAATGTGATCAGATCGACCAGAATCCTCACTAGACCCTCCGCCTCCACAAACGTACGACTCACGGCTGGAAGCCACACTGTGAACGGAGCAGTCAAAATGTTCTCAATAATTCTATAAAAGTTGCAGGGTTAAGCCTGGGTTCATATGGTCTCACTGCTTGCGCATCGATGTGCTAAACTCAACCTAAATTGCATTTCCTTTGAGGGATTTTACCATAAACCCATAGGTGTTTGGTTTATTAATTGTAAAAATGAGTTATTTGTTACTTTTATTCGTAGTTATAACTCTCGTCGTCGCACAAGTGACATGGTTTCCACAACTCCCTCTAAAGTGTTGATCTCACGCTGAGTTTGTTTCATTCGAGAAATGGTTAAGGCCGAGACTTTGTGGAAATCCATGTTGATAACAACAGAATTTATATTTCGTGTGGAACGCAAAGTTTTATTTCTGTTGTTATGAGTTTGTTTGGTTGTCGTAGCTTGTCACAGCGTAGTACATTGTCCTCTCCTTATTCCTCCCTTCTTTTTCTTTTTCTTAGTTATTTGCTTTCATTTTTGCAGTTTCTTAGTTTCTTTCATTATAAGGCGTTCAACACAGAGGTGTTGAAGACTGGAACCTTGTGGAGAAAAGCATTTTAAACCCTTTCCCACAAAATTCAAAACGCCTGAAAAAAATGAAATGTATTTCTTCTTGATTTTATTTGACTGCTACTGATATGATTTTATTTTTTGAATTCACGGGTTCTTAAATTTTTTACTTGTTTTGATTATTATTTTGTATTGCTGTTATTTTTCACCTTACTGTTTATATATCACTCTTTACCGTATGATTCTATTGCATTTTTGATCGAACGTATGCGTTGCCACCTGACCACACGGTCAACTTGCAACTTTGTAAATAATAATAATAATGCCAGCCGGGCTGAACAAGTGGGTAGCGTGTCCGCCTGCTATTTTTTTTAAGGAGGTGGTGCGGAAAATGCATCTATGCACTCCCAAAGGTCGCGGGTTCGAGTCCCGCTCAGGGAATGGGTGTTTTTAATTGTGAATGTAAAAGGTTATGCGACCGGCGGTTGCGGAAGCGGTCATTAAACTGCGAAATACCTTCAGAGTCCCCGACCCTAATGTCGGCAATGAAACCCTATGTTTGTCTAGGGCTCTGCGGGTGTATTAAAATAAAGAGAACACTATTATTACTACTGTTATTATTAAATTTGTCGCCCGAAAGGGGCCCCAAAACAGCCAAGAGAAATTAATTCAGTGATTCATGACTTCTTAGACATATTCTCCTGCTTCCTTTGCGAAATCGATTATTTTTCTAATGATATACGCTTTCCTCATTTTCAACTGAAAACATTTTCTCTCGTCTGAGCTCATGCCTCCTATGGTGATTTGTAACACGGGTCTTTGTGACTTTCGAAAATTTCATAGTTTTGGGTTTCTATAGTTTATTCCCATCCTTTTATTTCCCACACAGATCCCGCAAGGCGATGTCCAGCGACATCTGCAGTTATTCAGATGATCTGCAAGTCACTGCGAGTGCAGAACACCTGACAATCTAGGTGAAACTACGTTCCGAGGAATTATTTACTATGGTAAGTCGTTGAATTCCGTACATAACTTAAGGTTTGAAGAATCGAACTCTTAAAATTGCTTTTTTTAAAAGCATTTTCGATCACTTGTGCACGTGACATGGGACGGAGGTCTATGGTGTCCTCGCATCGTTAACGTTCCTTCATCTGATGATTTGATCAGTGCCTCTATCCAACCATCTGTGGAAAAGACTAGCAAGTTAGCATTATCAAGGCACGAAATTTTATCGAAATGTATATCGAATATTTCGCTGCGATATTTCGATTAAAAATTGGTGATTTCTATCGAGGATGGTCATTTTTCGCCGGATGGGTTAGCCCCGTAGGCACGCCTGCAGGATAACGAAAAGGTCATGTGTTCGAGTCCTGAATTGGACATTGGCGATGTATTCGTCCAATTGGGTTTTTCATTCAGTTCAGTGAGTGATAAATGACCATAGCCGTCGATGCAACCTAAACAGCCTAACTAATCATTTTTCAAGATAATAGTTTTCCACTCCGGGGCCTATAAAATTAGGACGTATTAAAATACTCGTTGCTTTTTAACAATTGTATTTTAGTCCATTCCGCCAAACGAAAAATCAGAGGTGTTTAAACAGAGAAATTTGCATTGCAGTTTCAGGCAGTTGAAGTAAAAAGAAAGGGAAGAAAACGTGCGTCAACAATAAATTATCTTGCAGTTAATTTGACTAATTGCGGTTTTCATGAAATATCTCTTTTCCTATCAACGTTTTCCAGATATATTAACAGACCTTTTCTATGTAGAATAAAAACTCATACAAAACAAACTAATTTCGGTTTCAAATAGACTGAAATATACAGTGGCTAAAAGGAATTGCTTTTTTCAACATTTTAATTTTGAAAGAATAAATGTGGGTATTGTGATGGAAGTATAGGTAAAAATATAGCATTTTACTCTCAGTTGAATGCATTTAAGCCAATTTTTACAAATATAAACTTTTGAAGTTATTAGAATTTGTTTATAAATTGTTGCTCTTTTTCAAGTTTCTGAAAAATCTTTTAGATACAGGGTATACGACCATTCTAGCTCAAATTGAAGAGAAGAGTGTATAGTTTTAGACAATTGTTATAACATTTCGATATTGAAAAAATGCCTTATTTTAAGTTTCTGTGAAACCATGGCGTTTAACCTGGCGTAAATAATTATATCTATAAAAAAATTGACCTTATATGAGATGGGTAATCTTGGGGCGAATAATTATAATTTAGACAATTCTTTTTTTTAAGTTATTCAGATTGGTAACTTAGAAGCCGAGATATTTTACGCTAAATTTCATGTTTGTTGATGCAAAAGATAAACTATTTACAAAAAAAATTTTAAAATGCTTCTAGATCAAAAAATGTTCTTTTTTACTTTGATGAAATCGGCATTGCCTCATAATTAATATTAATTAAGTGCGCGGAAGATAAAAAAAAAACGACTTGTGCATTTAAAAAATTCGCACGGTACTACAGATACTGGTAGTGGGGGCCAGCGGGGACGGAGAAGATATCGCCTGTCACCCTTGAATCTTTGTAATTATTTTTTGTTGTTTGTTTGCAACGTCAGCGTAAAACAAAATTTTCTTTGTAACGGCCGCATTTAGCATTATGATGTGGCAACTTCACGTGCAGAAGGCCTCGAATGTGACAAGAGTATCACGGTGAACATGGAATTGATCGGGAATCGGCCCCTTTATTTCCCGAGGTGCCAAGATTACCAGTCGTTGGCGGCTGGTTATGAGGCTTTTTTCGGTGAATCACATTCATCGAAGGCTAAAAGTTCTCTCTAACGACTCAGCTACCAGCGCTTGTCTATGTTCGCCCGAGGTTGTTTTAATCTCATGGAACATAGTGTACGTAGATGCAAGACCGAATGTTTAACACACGCCCCGCGTCGCATAGTCAAAGGATCGTTATTATTGAGTTGAATGGCTTCCCCCTCCCCTCCGATCCGCTTCGCGAGTCGTTCCCATCACAAATTGAGGTGACTGTATTCTAAGTCAGGGTCAGGCCAGGACGTTAAGCCTCCTGTCTGATCCTCGATTATTTTTAGTGAAAAGGTGGGCAAGGAGAATGTATATTTTTATTTATTTATGCCTGTAGCCCTTTTACATAGTTCTTTTTGTAGAAAATGTTCCCCTTCCGTGCTTGCCACGCTCGTCTATGCTACCACGCTTTCCACCGCACCGACGAGGATCCTCCTCACTCCTAGGATGCACTCAGTGGTCGACGCGAGTTCAGGGGGTCTTATGCCATTGGGGCAAGTGTATTTAGACGCAGTGACAGATCGATAAGCCGCGACCTCTCGTGCTTTCGTGAATCGGGTCGCGCTTCCAGTTTTGAATCCTCTCCTTTGTAGCACTGAATTTAAAATTTAATATTCAAGTTGATGCTGCTTCCCTGTTTGATTTTGTTAGTGCATACTTTGTAATCAGCAATGGGAAATTAAGCAAACACTATTGATATTTCCCAGAGCTTACTAATTAATTTATTGGCTGATTAATTATTGTGGTGAAGTTACCTTTCCTCGGTGTTCTAATTCACATAGTCATTCTCTGATGTTGTTAAAGTAATGAGAGAGGTGGGTAATTCGGGTACATGCTGTGAAATATTGATAATCCTTGTAATAGTACCTCACAGACCTGTTGAAATTCTACAAACCACCCTCACCCCACCCCCAATCGCTAATTCATAGGTACTAATGTCGTAATATATTTCTCGGGCCCTTTCACGTGCGAAATGCCAGTAATTTGATCACAGTTATATTTTCAATAACAGATGTCTCAGATCGTCGAATATGTATTCCAGGTAGAGACTGTAACTCTACGCTGATTACTATTTGAGACTCCATTAAATTTGTTTTTCTCGCCGGATATGGATTCGAATATCAAGGTGCACATTTTATGACTGGTCTCGTCAGCTTTATCTCCACCAAGGACTCAGTCATGCGGATAAAATTGATGTTATTTTATCTAATGTTTTAGAAACCAAATTAATATATTTGTTAACATAATTCTTATCTAATTAATAAAATGATGAACGACTTGATGCTCTCCCGGCGTATCCGTTGAGTAAATGTTTTTCGGATCTTCCATCGGCTGAGCTTCTGCATTGCTTTAATTAATGGCGTCACTCGCCCGGTGGAAGAAGCGACAAGAATTTACTCAATATAATTATTCACTTAATTTTCTTAGAGTAATTTCTTAGAGTGACTGAGGCCCTACAACGGGTGAGATGATTTGAACTGGGCCATGGCCCCATCTCAGCAATTTTCGTTTGTTCCGTAAGTGTATTATATACCGATCATGTTGTATTTTGGAGACAAGCAGTGTAGTCTCGCGGCTGTCCTCAATGTAGACGACTCAATAGGCTTTTACATGGTCCAGTAGTTCCACGTTTGACAAATTAGTTATCATATACGCAGTTTCTTTCCATCATTTACTCCGTTTATTGATATCGACTAGTTTCGTTGCACTGTAAGCAGCAATCCTCCGCTGAATAGTGCGGAGAGTGTGAACATTCACCCTGGGATGGATGCTTAAATTGTAGAAAACTATTCGCGGTAAATGAATGGCGTTTTATCTATTTATTTATCCAAAAACATCGAAGACGCCTTTACATTGGATGTATAACAGTTTAATAAATAAATAACAGAAACAACACAGGATCGCTTTGCATAAAATAAAACAAGAAAACCAAATATAGCGAGATCATATACATAAAAAGGAAAGATATGAATAAGGAAAGGGGGAAGGAAGACGAGGGAAATTACTTGAAACTATTAACTGGTAATCTATTTATGATGGATATGAAGGAGGGGTAAGATGAGGTATTTCCGGGGCGAGAGACATTAGGGAATTGAAGGCTTGTGAAAGGGCTCTCTAAGTAATGGAGATACGACAGGTGAGGAGATGAAATAGATATTGAGTACGGGTTTTGCAAGAAGGTATGTGTAGGCAAAAGTTGAGGAGGAGTTCGGTGGATCTGAAGCGGCCATTCATGAATCCATGACGAAATTTGAGGTCATCCACAGACCAGTGATGATGTAATGGAAGGAAGTACCTACTCTGTGGCATAATTCGTTGTTGCTAAGATTCCGGAGGGTGGGAACACGATGTCTCTGACTTTAGCGAGGAATAAGGTTAGTGGTCTGTTTAGTATTTTTAGGTTGGAGGGGCACGCAGAAGACCAGACGGGGGAACAGTACTCCAGAATTGGGAGAACACAGCCGGAAAAAAATTGCTTAAGAGCTAACGGATTATCAATCTCGCTGAATCTATAAAGGAGTTCTAAGAGAGACATGTCTTTGGAGGAAAGTTTTTTGATATGGGGAGTAGAGGTCATTTTGGAGTCGAAAATAACTCCGAGATCGCTGTGGGATGTAACTTCTGGAATTGTGTAACTAGAGAAGGAATAGAAGGATTTCATGGTTGGTGGTCGAAAGAAAACCTGTACATGTGTATAAATTTATTTTCCAGCAACTGCTCAATTTTTGCAGGAGGTGGTGGATTTTTACAGGGGTAGCTGTGGAAATGGTCCGCCCTTATTTCGGAAGAGTTCTTTCGTGCTTATACGTTGAATCTAATTTGCGGCGGGCCATGCACCCACAGTCGTCACCGTCAGAAATACTGCCATTACATTCGCGGTCTCCTCGAGGCTCAGCAACTGTTCTAATATCTGTCGAACTTTGATTTATTAACCTATTCCACAGTTCCTCGAGGGGGTTTTCTTCCTTACGCGGAAAAAGAGGATTCCCCAATGCCACTCGACTTCCTTTCCCAGAAGATGGCGGTCTCCGTTCGTAGGAGTCTCTCGTCATTCGCGTGGCGCTGGTCCCTCTCCCCTCTTTCCTTTCCTTCCTCTTTGCCTCTCCCCTTTTCCTCCCCTTCCCCCTCGTTAGTGATGCATTAATGCGAAATTTCATGAACGGGCTTATCTCTCGCACCTGGCATATTAATGAGATTGTTGGGCTATTTTTTTCCGAAGAACGCACATGCATTTTAATGGGTTCACACTGCCCGAGTAATAAGTTCTAATATAGCTACGAATATTTTCTATGCGTTAAGAGGATCCATTAATGATTGCAAGAGTATCATTTCCGCTGAATATGTAAATTTAAAAAGAAATCCTCTTGCATTAAACTGGAACACGAGATCGGTCGACCGACGTGTGCTATTTTTATCCCGGCATTCTGTGCGAACATTCCAAAGTTATTCAAGACTTTGGTTTTATGATGTTTATGAAAAGTGAACATACTGTTACACTCGAATATCGTTTTCCTTGTACTCTTCTACATCATCTAGATAGGCAACTTCATGAGACGATATTATTTTTCCTGATTTCAGCTGTTTTGAACAATTACCACGAAAGAAAAGTCCTAAACTAAAATTTATATAGGCGTAATATTCTGCTGATTAATCCCACGGTAGTCGAAATATTGTTCACATCCATTTAAAATGGGTATAATTCGGCTTTTCATGATGCACATATCTAGAATTGCTATTGACAACATTTAAGGAATTATGTATGCATAAGATCTTAAATTTTTGCACTTCATCGGAATTAATTCACCTCAGGAAGCCATAATTTCGATATCCAGTTTCACCGTTTTCTTAAGGGATATTTTAACAAAATATCCATTTCAACATTTTGTACCGACACTTACACAACATGCAATTTTATGTTTAAGACATCTGCCATTTCCGTTATGGATCTGGAATCTTTTCACAGGGAAATTGTTTTCTTCCGCCTATTTGATTACCCGACCATCTCGTCTTTCTTTTTTCAATAAGTGTAGAAGTCCGTTTTCATAAGACGGTGGGGGTGAAGAGAATTATTACATTCTTCCTTTCCCGGCGTCCGACGTCACCCGACCACCTCCGAAGTTTTCCGTGTTCGGATCACGCCTCGTCGTTTGATGTGTATGTCGGGCGCTGTATAGCCAACATTACGTTGAAATATGACCTCAGTCGTTGGCGCGTCTCAAAAGCATACGATCCCTGCTGCTGCCAGCACTTTTCGTGTTACTTTTACCTAACAGTGTTTTTTTTACGCTTCTGATCTTATGGGAGTAATCCTATATCGATGAAGACTAATAAATAGTGATTTTTTTACAGGAGACACCCGTTGTCGCCTTCGTGTCCTCTTATGTTGACGCTTAACTTTGGCGATAGATGTGCGTCATTTTCGCCGGAAGAGGGTCAAGTCTCTTGTCCCTATGTTCCGGGATCTGTTGTCGTTATTCGATTCCACCGAAGCCGGGCGGCACTTCTGCGACCGCACTCGAATTCAGTTTATCTGAATCGCATCGCAGGCATCCGTGGCGAAGGTATATCGGTAGGCGCCTGTTCCTACGGCCTCGCATCGGCACGTCCCACAATTACGCCCCTTCCTTCATCCTTTACTCCTCCAGCAAAACCGCCTTCCTTCCGCCCTTATCGCCTCTCCTTACCGTCCCCGCAACCTCTCCCTTCCGTTGTCCGTCTCTGTTCTGGGAAACCACGTTGCAGATAGAAATCCTGGGGTCTGGACTACATCTATTTGACTGAGTTTTATATATTGCTTCTTGTGCATATCCAGGCGTATAGAATTTCAGCGCTGTGTGTGTCCTCTCAGTCAGCAGACGAGCGACGATGCTTTCACGACCTGCCCATCAATCGTCCCTCGAGAAGGAACACCGTTGGGGAAACGTAAGACTTTTGTTCACTTTCTGCCGCAAGTAGTCGATCCGCGGTACCTTGTTTTTTTGCGCACGCCAGAACGAAGTTATATGGAATATGAGATGTGAAGTAAATACTCGCGAGAGAGGCTAGTGAAAGAGGAACTGCGTTAAACTTATCTAGTCTGGTCGCTGTCTGGTGATGTTTAGACCTAGATTTCCTGTATGTGCTGTGGTATCCAGTGTCATCTTCCTACAAATAATAGTGGTTACACAGTTTTGAAGCTTTTTTTTGTGGAAGCCGTTCTTCTCTTTATCCCTTGACGGTCGGAATTCTTATTTCATTCTCCTCCCCGTTGTCCAAGGTTCGCGAAAATTAACTCCTTTATAACATCTGAAAATTAATTTTAAAACCAGTATCTTAGCGGTGGTGTGGTATCTTGGTGATTTACAGGCCTGGCGTTGCCGTATGCGATCTAGAATAAAGGCTACAGTATTGGCAGTTCGGTTAAGGTCTTACTTAGGAAAGAATCGTGGGACTATAAAGAATTGTAGTATAGTAATAAAATAACCCTTCACATATCTCTATCGAAACCCACAAGACGCGAATGGGAAATCCACCGTGAAAGGTATCACTTTCACTCTCTCTCTCTTTCTTCAATAGTGATTCCGTGTTCCACCCTTCTCATCTCCATCTCTTTCGTTCCTTTCATCCTCTCTAATTAGTAATAGCCAAGCAAGCATCTAAAAATAGAGAATTTGAGAGAGAAAGAGAGAGAGAGAGAGAGAGAGAGAGAGAGAGAGTCAATTTTGATTATATAAAGTTGCATCCCAAGTGCAATTCACATGCGATGCTTCATACACCTTAGCAAAGGCGGAAGGCATTGAACGTTGGGGTTGCCACCATGCGTTTAGGATGAGAAATCCCAGAGAGAGAGAGAGAGAGAGAGAGAGAGAGAGAGAGAGAGAGTATGTATTAAATTGAAAAAAATGTTGCATCATAAGGTAGAGTAAATAAATGACAATTATGGAGGTTAATTGAGTGAATGAATGAGTCATGAGAGGAAGAGAAAGTGAGAGAGTGGAAAATTTATATAACAAAAAAACTAGAATTTCTCGTATATATTAATGAATAATATGGTCGTGGTTTTCTATGTTCTATGTTCTTTCATTTTTTGTAATTCTGCTACGCACGTTTTTATACTGTGTGAGTTACGCTACTTCCACTGTGCTTAACTGATTCGAATCTAACTTTCGTTGTGATTGGAATTCGTTACCGATTCGAATCTAATTTTCACTGTTGTGAATCGAATTTTATTTCAATTCAGTTCGAATTTTGTGCATAAATTTTGGAATTTTTTGTCAATTTGATTTGAAATTCGAACTTTTCCAATTTTCGCTCAATTTAATTCGAATTTTTGCATAACTTTCGAATTAACTCGAGTTTGACCTTTGCCACCGTTTTTTTACAAGAAGCAGACGGCGCTTTAGCTCTGGCCTTCTTGTAAAAATAACATATTAATTGAAGATTTTAACTAATCAAGACCTATACGGAATATATTGAAAAAATCTTAGAGAAAGAGATAAGTTAATAATAAAAAACATATAAAATATGAAAAAGTGGGTTTCCTGAAAACTAGAGGTAACAAAAATTCCCAGTAATTATCAGTGCACCTGTGTTTATATCAGGGAGGCACTCTATCAGATCAAGTCGAGTCATGGCATTGCATTGCGTCATTGGTCGGGTAAAATGGCGCCAAAGGAGGCCAAGTGAGAGAGAGAGAGATAAGTGTTTTATTTATTAGTGAACTGAAGACAAGTTGCGCGCGCAAGTCAGCTGAAAAGAGAGTGAGAGAGAGAATGAGAGAGATAAAGTGCATAGAGTGTTCACGACCTGCTGGGGATTTTCATCCTCTTTCTACATCTTCAACACCATGTGTGTTTCGGTTTCTCTCTCTCTCTCTCTCTCTCTCTCCCTCTCTCTGAGTGAGTGAGTGAGTGTTCCTGGTCACTCTCTCTCCCCTTCTCTTTCACATAACGTAAACTTTTCGGAGACATTGACATTCACAAAAGTGGATCGCACAATTTCCTATATAGAGAAAGAGAAAGTCACATAATAATAATGCACGGAAGGGTGATATAGTCCAGAAAGAGAGAGAGAGAGAGAGAGAGAGAGAGAGAGGGACAATTCAAGTATGTATGCGAATGAGAAAGAGAGATAAAACAGAAAGATAAAGAGAGAGAAAGAGGAG
>WURS02029590.1:0-11653 GCA_011762765.2 Rhinocypha anisoptera | reverse complement strand
GAAAATCTGGGGGTAAGGGGGGGCGGGATGATGGGGGAGGGAGGGGGTGTGAGCGAGGGGGGTGGGGAGGAGGGAGGGAAGCGGAGAGGTTTCAGAAACATAACAAGAAGAGGCAAACGTTGTCATCGCACGGCGGGGTGATGATGTGGTGGGCATTGGGTGCGGTTCCAACGTGCGCCGCGTCCGCGGCAGAAGAAGTAAACGGATAAAGGACGAACCGCGGGTGAAGAGTAAAAAAACAAAATGACTACCGTTGTGGAAAAACCGTGTCACGAACGACGGAAAATATTACTGTTCCCCCCGAGCGAAGAGGGCTCGCTCCCTCAGGACCACAGCGAGAGAGAGAGAGAGAAAGAGAATGTTATGACATGAAACTGTCGAGAGATAAAGCCATCGTTCGCCATGTGGATGATGAAGGGAGGGCGGGAGGGGCGAGAGAAGGAGAAAAAGTCGGCACGTCGCCCGTCGGGAGAGAGAGAGAGAGAGAGAGGGAGAAAGAGGCGGAATCGGACAGTCCCTGCGGCAAAGTTCTGCGCCCGCCCGTACGTGTCGCTCAGGAGCTCTGCGAAATAGCCGACGCCTTATTAGCACGGCGACGTGGGTTTCGAAAATTCCGCCGTTTATCGAACAGGATGATTGAAGTCTGTCGAGATAATTCCTTTCTACTACGCCGGCCGTTCCGATCCATTGACGTTATTATCGCGTGTACGCCGTCCACGCGGTGGCGGCGCCGTCACGGTCCGACTCCTCCATTCGATTGCCATAGATGATGCTCATTCGATGGTCGTTGGCTTAGCTCTGCGAGAAATTCATGTTCGTACGAAAATGAAAACTCGGGATACCATATATTTTTCCAACATGTATTCACTTTCATGACACACTCGAATATGAGCATACGTGGAGAGACACATAGTGTTCCATGTTTTCATTTTCCTCCGTTTAATTTTTTATGGGGCATCATATTCCAAGTAAAACATTTCTCCGCCTCACAAGAGTCGTCAAATTTTACATTTCTCGCCATTTAAAAGATATGTGGTTTCGATGCATATACTTCGCTCCAAAATGTTGTCCCACCATTATTCCCACCTAATCTGTAGTTTCGTTCCAGACAACAGCGCCACACTATCTCACCGACTAACACTATTTGTATCATTAATACCAGCAACTGCCAATAAATTATTTGGATCCATGGATTACCTCGGTTGTCCTTGTTGAAATAAGGTATTGTCGCGCTCCGGCAGGGATGGGATTGCAGGTTGGGCTGAGATTACAGGTTTTCCAACGGTTTTCAAGTCTGAATTTCAATGATTTTCCATCCCATTGAAGACACTGTAGTGTAAAATAAAGCATGTGATTAACAACGGTGGGGAAATGAGTAACTTTAAATTATTTAATGGAATGAGAAAATGACATACGATCTTATTCGGTAGAGAGATGAATGATGCTTAATTTAAACATATACTTATTAAAGGAAACAAATCATTCTGGCCGTTAAAACTCCACATTCATTTGGTCTAAATTCGAATGTGCGGTGATAATATGGAATGATACATATTTCAATTTAGGTTTCGAAAAACTTTTATGACAAACGGCATTATTTGTAGCTTTGAAGAAAAAAAAAGTACTAGAGGCGCCCTCGCACGGAAAAAAAAGTTTCGCCTCAGTAAATCGTCGATTTGTGACGTCATACATGTGACGGCATCGGCAATCCTTACGGCAGGAAGTGATTTCTTTATAAATGTATTTATAATATTATGTACCCGAATGCTATATTCAGATAAACATCGCGTAGCTCGAGGTCACCACACGTATGAGAAAAGGCGGGAGTAATGGAGATAACAAAATAATATAATTGACAACTTATAAAAATTTGTCCTTTTCTGTGACGAGTACAACGCTCCTTTTCAAATTTCTCAAATGTTCCAAGGCTCACACTTGGTAATATGCATCAATAAACTACGATATCGTCCCGTTTCTGACGTCACATGGTGCAGTCACTCGGCAGACAACCCCGTTCCCCCCGACGTCAACGAATTATGTCTCTTCGTTAGCTGCCAACGATGAATACATTATTATTAATTAAAGACTTGACCCCCACGCCAGCCCCTTCATGTCCGCTCACGGAGGCGTGGTGTCAGAAGTGACCAAAATACACTTGACTGTACACTTACACGTACAGTCAACTCCATTTTCGAGACGTTATTATTAAAACAAAACTACGCTAGAGTAAAATAGGTAGAACATGTACTTACCTAAATGGAAATTTATGCACAAAGGCAATTACTTCCTTTCTTCTATTTAATAAATTCAACATAAATTGAATTTAAAACGCCGACTTCTACGCAGAGTTCCTGGAAGAAAGAAATTAATAAAATTACTATTTAATGCTTAATGACGTAAATTTTGATAAAAAATTAGAATTTCACGTTATTATTTTTCTCAAGAAAATGGATCACATAAATGGAAAGAATACTCAGAAGTGATGGTGGGTAAAATAATCCCAAGAGAAAGAAGCCTCATGGACGAAGTAGGTGAAGCGAGGGTGTGAAAAGAGGTAAAGCACAGAGAGAGGGAGATATTAGATAGAAGAGTGGTGGGTAATGATGATAATAATAATGATAAAAAATTCTAATAACTTTGTCGGTGCAATATTGAGAGTATATATTCCTTTCTTCCACCCTTTTCACAAATTTAAAATGATTTTTACAAATAGGTAATGATATCGTTTTAATTTACATAAATGCCAGATAGATGATTAGAAATAAGCTAACCGTGAGTAAATGCATTTACTATTGTGTGAGAAAACGTAAAAATAGATCCCAGATGAAAAAATCGATTGAAGGAATACACACACGAGGGATGTCGTGAATATCTGCGAACATATAATGATAGGATGGCTGCTGTGATACACCATGCTGCCATGATGTTTTAAGATTTTCTCAGAAATGACGATAAATTGAACAAAATAGAGTTCGTCACAGCCTATAAATAAATATATATATATATATATACTACTTCAGGAAAACTCAGACGAGCAGCAAACACGAACACACGCACACACTTATACAGATACACACATAGAAACAGGTAATAAAGAAAGGCTCACATAATGAAGAGATATTTTGGGGCTTGCTTGACCCTTCATCGGTCGGAGATATATATATGTACATATATGTACATATACATATATATATATATATAAAGGCCATTCTTTCCGAACGAATGACCCTATTCTGTCCTAAATTTGTTTCATTTAGATGAGGTGTATAAGGACTCCAATGAAAGGTCTTGAGCTCCAGCTACAAAAACTCAGGGCAAAAATGATTTTACACTGAAGAGAATGAAATATGGAGGCCGAAACCACGTGGCGTTGAATTATTTTTTTTACACAAATGCAATAAGATTTCCAAATTACGTGAGATTGAGCTCTACAAGATAGATCAAATGATAGTAATTATAGTAGTTATTCCAAGCAGGTATACCAGTAGTAATTCCAAGTACCGCATATCAAAAAGATGTTTATAACAGTGAATTAAGTTATCATTTCTATGGGAATTTTCGTTTAAATTAGGATGGTATCCTCTAGGTCCCCTGTACCCATGCTTAAAAACGCGGGTGAATGCGCAGCTCTAATGGCTCGTTTAGCCACGTTGGAGAGGATGGTACTGGGGCTCCGGTTCATAAGTGAGGTTGTGGTTTCACACCCAGAGAGGGATGAAACGAAGGACAGGAAATCGTAATATGGTAGTGAACTTTATTGACCTGCGGCGCGTACCTTCTTCGTGTAAGGAACCCCTCACTCGCTCTGGAGTTCATAATACGGCTGAAGCATCGCAGAAGGTAGCGAGTAGGATACAGTGTCATATGAAGAGTTTAGCATATGTGGTAGAATAGAGTGTAGGTCAAGTAGTAGAAATTCATTTAAAATCAAAAAAACGTGGGTTTCAAACAAATGCTATGACGACTCAGTAATAACGTGTCAATGAAACTGATAAAAGTTTAAATATCCCAACTGAAATTGAGGAAAGAACAATGAGCAGGGAAATCAGTAAGGAAGATAAATATCCTAGAATCATCAACAAGGAAGAAGTCTACTCATTTTTTGGTAATTAACTGTCGAAGCTTGAAAAATAAAGTAGCTTACTTCAATCGCAATGTTAAAAGTACAGAATCTGATATAATCATAGGAATAGAGAGCTGGTTATCGCAAGACATCGCAGACGAAGAGATATTCCCAAAATATTTCAGAAGTTATAGAAGGGATAGAGTGAATAGAAGCGGAGGTGGTGTCTTTATAGCTGTTAAAGGAAAATCACGAGAACACAAATGAGTCCTTCTCTTACAACAAGCGTTTTGTGCTCCATAATGAGCCCTAGTTCATAAAGAGTCCACATATGTGCGTACTATAGATCCAACCCTACATTAATTATTGAACTAGAAAGAGAGGTCGACCATATAATTCCCCATCAGAACAATAGGAATATTATAATTGGTGACGATTTCAATCTTTCTTTCATAGATTGGAACACCTACAGTTTTATATCAGAAGGGAAAGATAAGGAGTCATGCCATCCTATCCTACGTGTTTTTACATCACATTCGTTACACCAGCTAGTATCGTACTATCACCCACAATAATATACTCTATCTATTACCAACTAATTTATCGAAAGACTTTATTAATGTTGAAACAAGTGAAGATTTAAGTGACCACAGGATAGTGCAGGTTAAATTATATATGACTATTGAGAAAAAAGAGAAACTGAAAAGAAATCTTTACTTGGGTGGAAAGCTCTAGGGTTTCACACCTGGTCAGGTTCTCCGTGTTCTGCTCCAACGTTTCTATGTGCTACTCGTTCATCATCTTCAGGGATTCTAGAATCCAAGTTTATCATTCTAGAATAAAAGATCAGTTTGGATTCTAGAATCCCTGAAGACGATGGGCGAGTCGCAGATCGAAACGTTGGAGCAGAACACGGAGAACCTGACCCGGTGTGAAACCTGATTCGCCGGGAAAACACCAGATCATACATAAACGCTTTACTTGTTTTACAGTGCCGACCATGATGGATTACAGTGTGGGTTGAGTCAGTCACGGAAAGTGTTTCAAACCTACTGTGAACAATAAGCGGTTAAAATCATGATCTGTATGTAACTAATTATTTTTGGGCGCGAAAGATCGAATTAAGTGTGGCGTAGTTGGTTACCATTTTGTGTCCACACATTTTTTTCAGCGAATTTAAAAGTAATACTCTGGTTAGTTGTAACAGAATAATAAAACCACTGTGGTAAAACAGTGGGTATTTCGCGTAAAATTTTACATTCCGTGAACAATAATTAAAGGATATTTTTATATCCTCACATATTAAAATTGTTGGAGGTCCGGTGGCAGCAAAAAATAATTTTAAAGATGAAAAAAAGTTATGTACTACTCATTTCCTTAGAGAAATTGGAGTTTAAAAAATTATTGATAAAAATGAAACAATCAAGGGTTATAAATCGTTGGCAGAGAATAACAGAAAATATAACTCAGCTAGGACTCGAACCCTAAACTCTCAGTAATAATTCCCATTTCCATTTCCTAGTCATTTCAATATTTATTTCGAGGGAGTTGTTTCATGAACATGAGTAACCAAATATTGTCATAATCTTCGGGAAAGATGCTGGAATGCAAAACATATTTCAATAATCATTCTGAAAGTGTAATCCCCCTGATATTCAAGTCGTAATTCATCAAACGGGAATCAGTCATGGAACTCGAGCTGGTAGATGGATAGGAAATCTCAAGCCGTCGAGACTGTGGCGCCCTCAGCTTTGTCGGAAGACTTTTGTATCCGACTGCATGTTTTAAATTAAATGTTGATTGATTTTGTTCCCGCAAGACATGCATTTTCTTGTGTCATTGAAATGTCTGTATGTAGGTAGTTTCTCTGCATATGTATTATATCTAATATTCATGTGGCGGTGCATGCCTGGTGATGGCTCACTGACCACCTGCCGCATGCCCTTGCGGCGACTTGAAGGGTATTTCGTAGGCGTAAACGTAAGAATTTCTCAATCCATTTCTCAAAGTGCTGAAGCATGCGCAATTTGGCATGCTAGCTATCAAACCCTAACTATAAAACCATTGGTAAACTCCGTCGTTAATTGTTTTGCCATCTCTCTTTTCCATGACCTGCACCGTTCTGGTGACGAAGGGATCTCCGCTGCCTTAGGAACACCATCCACACGAACCTCATGTCCACCTACATGCTGGCCGACTTCATGTGGATCATGACTTTTACTCTGCAGGTGAGTTCACTCCCTTAAATGAGGAACCTCCCGCATTGCACCACCGTTGCCCGGGGGTAGCCTCGGGTGTGGGTCACCACGTGGCGCGTTTATTGGACGCCACGTGGCGGAGTGAAAAGAAAAGAGAAAAGGGAAGAGAGGGAATCCGACAGGAGAGGGAACTCGGAAGGGTGTGAGTGAGGAATATGTCTTTCTATTAAACGGACATTGATTCTCTCAGTTCGGAGACGATCGTCCGCATGGGGAGATCAAGCCTCGATCATCACGGAGAAGGAAAGTTTGAAGGGAGAAAGGAATACGACAGGAAGTAAGGAATCGAGGGTGTGGGGAGAAGAATTAAGAGAACTACACTAAATGACCGATCAAGTAATCACACGAGGTTGATATAATAATAATGATGACTAAATGATAACGCAATGATAACAAACATGGTAATACAATCATAACGAAACGAAACAAAATCACCAAACTCGGACGAATCCTCCAAATTGGGAAGATACTCCACTAACGGGCCCACTGTCGCGCCTGACTACAGACCAAATGACGACCGACTGCCGACCGATTGCCCACCGACTGCGGGCGAGACTCCTCTAGTCCCTCGAGCAATCCCGCCCTCTCCTACTGTCCAAGAGAACGAGAAACAAAGTAAAGGCAGCGGGCGCAACCGAGCGGAGCGTTAAATACATGTTACTTTTGGAGGGCACGAGGATACTCTCCCGTCCCTTTCCACGGTGCCCATTCGTCACACCCTTCCCACATTGTACCCTAATCCCCTTCTCTCTCTCTCTCGCACGCCCCCCCCCTCCCCCCCCTCCTATGTATACGCCCAAGGAGGGGAAGAGTTTGCCTCAATTTATCCCAATTTAAATGCCCGTGGCCCATGCTGCTTGTCCACTCACTTCGGAGAAAAACCTTCTTCTTCCAAAGAACATTTACGCAAAACAGTTATTCCTGTTAACCCAACGCTGCAGAATTATGCGGCGGGTGACGCTTCCCGCTCGCTGCGGTGCTCTTGTTAACAGCGGAAAGTTTTTCTTGTTTTGAGTACGAGAAAAAGTCATCAACGGAAATGAGGCGAGTCCTATGCCATATACTAGTCGAGTGATAATGAATTTCCTTGTACCGGGACTTTCGACATGAGGGCGAACAGGACTACGGATGGAATAAAATGCAGATGGAGGGTCACAGACAGACGTGGCGTTGTTCACTGTGGGAAAAGGTTGCTCGTTGAAATTCGAAGGTGGGTAGGATGCATGCAGGGGTGAGACACTTATAGGTGTAGAGAAGGTTTCAGTGTGTTATAAGGTGAGCCGACGAGTGAGAGCATATTCTGGTGTGACAGTAAGGTGTGAAAGCACACTAAGGTCAATTGATCTCCCACAAGGAAGTAACGTGTTTTTTGGCCCAGGCGAAAATTACCACCAATATTCAAACGCCACAGGATTAGGTTATGAATCATGTGTATACCTTTATTTTTAGAATACAACATGAGACTGGCCTCTTATAAATCTCGAGCACAAAAATCTTTTTATTACTTATAAGAGCCTATACAAAAAATATCACTCCAAACAAGGAAGCAATATGTGAAAACAGTGTCTGATGTATCATTCAATATTAACTTCTTCAACATGACTCTTATTTATTTGGATTCACGAAAACAATTTTATTGTCCTTGACTCAACTTCCCTGCCTTTCTCTTCGTACATTAAAGAGGTTCAAAGGCTCACGTGAGCCGAGGACGATAATATGTAGAAGGGAAATCGTCGAGAGAGGACTTGAACGCAATGACGTGCGTAATAAATTCTGACTGCCAATAAGCATGCAATCTCAGAATGGTTTCAACGACTGGATTTATGGACGGAATTTTAGAAAGGACTGCTTTAACATCTCTCCGAAAATTGAACATCTCCATTTCCATTCCATTATAAAGTTTATTATTTTATTCCGCTTTATATTCACCTTTAACATAACGTCTCTTCTCTCTACCCAGAACATTTCTTCCAGAGGATATTCCTTCTTTCTTGATAAACTACTCATAAAATCATACGTGTGCAGTGTCCTCTTCTAAAGCCCATCCTGTTTTTCTGGCCGTTCAGCAGTTTTACGAGATTACATTGTAATCGAAAAAGTTTCAAAAGAAGGAAATATATTTGAGGAAAAAAAACTTTCCGTCAAAACTTTATGACCATATTAAACCGTTTTGATTCCCGCGGAGGCAAACAACAACAGAAGGTACTGTCACAAACGAGAAGGAGAGAAACTATTCAGTTTTTCTTGACGCGTAAATATCGATCTAAACATCAACGTCTTTATACACAATTCATTTACTCCGTGTCCATTATCCAGTTTGGCAATCTGACAGGACTGGAAACTATTATTTGGGATTCAGCAGAGCGATTTATCCTGAGGAATAAATTAAATGTATTTAGAAATCGAATGGAAATTATTATGTTCAACCTTGGTAGAGAACCAACTTACGTCTCAAAGAATATCTTTTAACTATGGTTTTTTAAATATTTTCTAGGATGGATACAGACAGTAAAGAGTTATATATTACGTGAAGGATTGAATTTACTATAAAATAATTATCATTTGTGAAAAGATCAATTTTAATGCATGAATTTACTAATTAGACCAACAAAAATATTAATATTCACCCTTTTCTGCAAGAAACCCAAGTTAAATATCGCATACATGAAGAATGTGGAAAAGCGTCCATGGTCTATGTATAGCCACAAATAACAAAATTTGAAACATTGGTTAAAAAGCACCGCTATTTGAGTACTTTAAAAAGTGCCGCATGTAAGAAATATTATGTTCCAGTGCTGCCAAAAAATAAAGCATATGCTATATTTTTTACTGATTTTTACCCAACGCATTTTCACCTGGATTGAAAAATAATATTTTTTTTCTTTTCCAGATATCGACTCATTCCAACACGACGTCCTGCGTCATACTTATCGTCCTGCTGCATTACTTTCACCTCACCAATTTCTTCTGGATGTTTGTGGAAGGTATGTAAAAGCTACGGGACCTACTATAACCTTCATCGTATGTATTTACCTAATTAGTGGATAGCATTAGTGGTATCGCAGAAAATAATTTTCTCAGAGTGGCAGACGTTAATATAATATTTAATTTGTCACTTTAAATATCATCCAAAATTTTAAGAACTAACATTGTTCTCAATCGCTGCCTAAGGATGCTTACCCACCACTTTAACTCGGCCACCCAATCAGCGTCATGAATAAGTTAACACATTGAATAGTTTGAGGAGACATAAATGAATTTAAGAGCATAAAACAATTTTCAATACATTAACCTCTTTGTAGATAAAAATGTATTGCTTAAAACTTCAATCTCCCATATTAATACTTAATAAATAATAAATTAAAGTAATGAAATCTTGATTTTATTGAAAATATTAAAAATATGCCGATAATCGATAAATGCTAAGTGAAGGATATTTGACACTGACCAGCATTTATACATTATTTCAATACTTTAAATGTATTTTTTAAAAAGCAGACGTATATGTTCACAGGGAAAGGTCTGCTTTTGGTTCCAGCAGCGAAACGCAAATAAAGGAATGCATACACCCAAGTGTGTGTGGCTAGGTATTCCAACATTTACACTTAAGTTTTTGACTGGAATTTGCGTTACTTAAATCACATATTTATGTTTCTTTGGTAGCGTAAGGTAGTGTCAGAACGGTAGATGACTCTTAGAGACAGATAATGACGATATTACGACAAATTGCACCATTTCTGTTGAAGAATATTTTGGTGAAACTACGCACTCAACATATACAAGTCAGTTTTCCTGTGGATGGAGACACTTCTTCTAAAATACCATAATATCCCTCATTAGCATGTCATGTATCGAATATGTACGTGTATCAATTATCAGGGAGAGTAAACCTTTTGATAACTGTTTGCCGACTGAAGGTTTCAAATCGTTCAGATGCCAGCAAAATACCCTGTTTACACAAATCAAGGTCAATAGACTTGTTTTACAACATATTTTATATAGGTACTAATATATAGTGATATACAATATTACGTAAAGTTGTAAATCACATTTAAAAACTTCTGCGTGCCATTGGAAATTGATTGGTGTGCCGTAGGTTGCCAACCCCTACCATATAGTATCAAATAACAAGTTTCTTGACAATACGCATAGTAGACAGAGAAAAATGTACATATCCACAGATTTTATAAAGGGTACTACGCGCTTCGCCGTGATACGTGATGTTACCCTTATTAAATTCTGTGGAGAAGTACATTGTTCCTTGACTGTTATGGATATTAGGAACTTCCCCGTCGTGAATTCTGAAACAATAACATTCTTTCTTGGTAATGAATATTCAGCTCTGACTAAACATGCCCTTAAAAAATTTCTCTTGCATATCATCCATGGGGCATACGTTTCCGAGTCAGGGCGAACATCGGTGTTCCGCATGACTTAAATCAGCGAATATTCGAAGCAGGAAAATTTATCCCTTTCATATTCAACTGTGTCATCCCGAGTCAACACTCCACACACTGTATCCATTGGTCGTGGAAACAGCTCGAACAAACTTTTAAAATTATGTGTCGTTTAAAAAACAATATGGAGAAATTAATTTTTCTTTCACGAAGGTATGACTTAATTTTTTTGCCCAAGCCTGATATTTACATTGCGGGAATTCAAAGTTAGTTTCGGCGGTCTCGGCGTGATTGGTAAATTGTTACCCTGAAAAAAACTTAGTATATATATTCTCTCAGATGCATTCGATTTTTCTGTAATCTTTTCATTCACATTTTGGTGGACGTGGTAGTATAAGTAGTATTTTTACCTATAGGGTGCTTCGACGGC
Source organism: Rhinocypha anisoptera (assembly GCA_011762765.2). Lineage (NCBI taxonomy): Eukaryota > Metazoa > Arthropoda > Insecta > Odonata > Chlorocyphidae > Rhinocypha > Rhinocypha anisoptera. Next base: position 505 of record WURS02029590.1, on the reverse strand, counting down.
TATTTTCATTTCGCACCTCTTCAAGCCATAGAAAAAACCCATCTGGACAAAGATAACACCCTTGGCGGGACTCGAACTCGCGACCTTCTACTTCTAAGCATTACCCTGCAAGTCGCCGCAAGGGAGTGTGGCAAGGGGTGAGCCACCACCAAACATTCACATACACTCCCGAGTGTAAATGTTAAGAGACGCATTGCATTCAGAATGAAGCAACCCGGATGCAACATTAAACAGTAGAACATCATCCACAACATGCGGGACAATGTTAGACTTCTGAATACAAACATGCATGAAAACAACTACAAATAACGTCACAATATGCAAGTTCCAAACGGGAGCTCTTCCCCTTCTAAATTATCTGCGTACTTCACGCATGATTAACTTCCTTACCTGTGGGGGGACAATAAAGTGGTTTCTCGACTTTAATGGGGCTGGCGGCAGGTAGAAAGGAAGGGCCCTCTCTCGCGGGAGGGGAGTTAGGGGGATGGGGATTAAGTGGGGGGAG
>WURS02029580.1:0-11653 GCA_011762765.2 Rhinocypha anisoptera | reverse complement strand
TAAAATCAGAGAGTTAGGATGCCGAACAGATAGATATAAAATGTCATTTTTTCCTCGCACAGTTAGAGATCACAATAGATGTAGTCTAATGTCCGGAGTTAGTATTCAAGATAGTTAGTGTATATATGTTTATTTTTTGCTTGTATTTATAATGTATTCCCTCATCTTGACCTTGTACTTTGTAAGGACAGTTTTTATTTGTTGTGTATGATTGTTGTGATCGGTCTGAAATTGTCCAGCATGTTTTGTAGTTCTCGTATTAGTTTTTTACATGATAGTTTTTTTTGTGTGCTTAATGCATGACTTGTATCATGTGCATGTGAATGTATGGTGTTGGCTCACTCCCTGCCACACGCCCTTGTGGCGGCTTGTAGGGTATTATGTAGATGTAGATGAGATGTAGATGAAACATTTTAATTAATTCTCACTTCTTGACATTTGCTCTTTACCAGTTCTTTCACCATTAAGCTCATTTCGAGATGGAAACTTCCTCAAATCTCTTAGATCTTCCAAAGTGGCGTGTAATGAAATTAACTGCTCTCACTTTAGCGCCACGGTGTAACCCTCGCTCCGACGGACTTGTGTCTAGCTTTATTCGTACCCTGTGGCAACCAGCGAGTAATTCCCTCCAGTTTCCATCACACTGACCCTCGTTAAGTCATCCAGCCCCCGAATTCTGTACCCCATCCGAATTATCCCCTCTAGTCGTCTGAACCACCATCTCCTTCCGCTGGCCCTTCACCTTCTCCTCTCTCCCGCTTACTACTCTCGTGAAAGGGAACAGCACCAATTAAATTTTGATATTTTCCTTAAACTTACTAAAGAATTATGTGAGATATATATTTACTGGTCACCCACCTCCCTTCCACATTCCCCATTCCTCCCCCATTACCTCACCCTTATTTCTCCTCCCCCATGCCCTTTATTTAAATCTTCTGACCTGTAGGTTTTTTGCCAGAAGGTTTTAATTTACCTCTTCTTAACATGATTGAGTTCCACCAAGTGATGCCTCCTACGATCGCTCACATTGAAACTAGGAATTATGCAGAACTAGAGTATATATATTATTATATAAATAAAGTAATAATGTTGACTATTATAGAAAATCTATCCCATTATTATGAGTATATATAATCCTTAGATTAATGTCCGGCAAGGAAGATATTGTTGTTGTTAACAATTGAGCAAAGACAGAAATGGAGAAAATGCACGTAGGTTAAGAATAATGTAGAATATTCGAAAGAGATAATGGGCGCCCAAAGTTTGTTTTTTTTTTTTGTAGTCGGTTTGCAACCTTTTCACCTTTAAAGCTCAGAGACGGAATTTCTGTAATTACTGAAGTTATGCATATGAGAAAAACCAGTGAATGTAATGCGTTAAATTTTAAACGTAATGATCACGGGTAGATTCATTTCTCGTCCCGAATCAGTGATAATACATCGGTCTTTTAATAATTATTTAATTGGAAACTAGCAATGCATCTTTTGTAGTAGTCACACCATCATCACCAGTCTCCCACGCAGATCCTGCAGTGTGCCCAACAAGACAGCAGTTTTAGCGAGTCGCATGCGCAAATTCAAAGTTACAAAATAACCATTCCCGCTGACGAAGTATTTGCAATCCGTCGAAGGTTTTTTTAATTAGAGCGATTGCATTGTTGCAAGCACATGCATTGTTGTTTCTTTTTCTGTGACGCGCTCCTCTATTGAAGAGCCTCAGGTCCCATATAGCTTCCCGAGTACTTCCTCATTTCTAAATTGGCTATCAGTTAGAATTACTTCTTGAGTAAATTAGTGCAATTTTCCACAAAAATAAAGTTTTATTTCGACCAGGTTTCGATGTTACTACATCGTCATCATCAGGCCTGGTCGAAATAAACCTATATTTTTGTGGAAAATTGCACTAACTCAACATGTTAAAATTCCACCACATCACGGCTGAAACTTCGATCTCTGTAGAACGACTTCCATTTTACCCTCAATTCTCCTTGCAATTATTTCTGTTAAAATGTTATGAGGAATCGGCGTTCATGTTCACATTTTTTGACCGAATATTTTTTGGACAGAGAAGCTATCCCACATTTTCGAAAGCCAGTCATGTCAAATTTGAAAGTCAGTGCATTCCCTTGTAGTGTAAGTGCACGCCATCCTTGGAGTGTTCTCCAGTCGCTCCGAGTGATCCAATCCACATGGGTTATCCTCAATACCCGGTAACTTTTTGTCCTCCGTGGGTCCCAATGCCTGGTCAGTTTCTTTCTTCCCTTGGTGTTCTGTTCCCGATATTTATTCTGTAATCGACTCTTCTCCCCTCTGCGTAATCCAACGCGCGCCACTCGTCATTCAGAATTGTCTTGTCGGTTTAACCCCCCTTTACGGAGCAGCTGTTTGGAATTTAATTAATTGGTAATTTTGTGTGTAAACGACATTTGTGTGCCATTGAAAGTATAAAATGAGATATTTTTATTTTTTTAATTTCCTTTTGTCGTCATAGGGGTGGTCCCCCACAGGGAATTATTTTATTGAAGTGGGCAGCGGTGCCTTAAGGGACCAATTTTAAAGAGAGTAATATCAATATTTTTTTTATTCCAAATTTTTATCTATAACTACAAAAATTATATTATATTGTAAATTGATACAATAAGTTACAAAAGTATGTTATTTAACGTGATTCTTAGAGGTTGATTTGAAAGCACACGACATAAATACTCACATTTTTGAAAAAAAATATTTTCTTCATATAAAAAATATGTACACCAACCACAAATATATCTAAACGTTGAAGGTAATAAAGAGAAAATATCTGCTCTAATTAAGAAATTATTAAATATTTTTAATGATGGAAAACAATCAACACGCAAACCCATATCGAGTTTTCCGCCATCGCGGTAGCATGATACACCCATTGCTCCCTCCTCTTGAGATTCCAGACGTCTGCACCGGATGCGTCGACCGCTGTTGACTGGGAAAGTTCGAATGGAGGGAGGGGGGTGGAAGCCTTGGTAGGAATGCACTTGATCTACACCTTCATCTACATAATACCCTGCAAGCCGCCACAAGGGCGTGTGGCAGGGGGTGTGCCACAACCATACATTACATACACATGATACAAGTCATGCACAAATAGAAGAAATTATCATGCCAAAAACTAATACGAGAACTACAAAACATGCTGGACAATGTCAGACCGATCACAAGAAGCATACACAACAACTAAAAACTGCACTTAAAAAGTACAAGGTCAAGACGAGGAACGACATTATAAATACAGGCAAAAAAATATGCATATGTACACTAACTATCCTAAATACTAACTCCGGACATTGGACTACATCTATTGTGATCCTTAATTGTGCGAGGAAAAAATGACATTTTATATCTATCTGTTCGGCATCCTAACTCTCTGATTTTCTCTGATTTAACATAGATAGCTACCAGATGGTCTGTGACCTTTGAGAGATTGCTGATTCTTTGTAGATCAAAGTCACTACAAGACTGAAAATACATCGCTTAAACAAGATCATTGACGACACTGCTCAGTAACTAACATATATTATTATGTTCGAGAAGCAGTAGGCCCCGAGGGCCGGAAGCACCTTCCACCTACACAACACTGATCTAGAAGAGAGAGGACGAAGATCTCGCTTCCGGCATGGAGAGCGCTTATTATGGAGCACGCGAAGCGCGTGGGAGAGATCACGAAAGATTGCGCCACAAGACGATGATATCCCGAGCAGGCAGCCAGCAATCTTCCCACTCATCCACGCTAATCTTTCGAGTGCCTTGAGCTGCATTGGCTTCCGGAAAGTGAATAATCCACTTTCATGAATCAACAGAATTACAGAGGAAAATGCCAGGCTTCGAAATGATGGGCTTTTGGTAGTGCCTCTTGAGCAAAACAAAGTAGAGGGAGATGGGATTGAAGGGCGTACTCCTGGGTAACGATATTGTCATTGTTCGATTCCCAGTAATAGGAACGACATTTCCTCTGTAAATCTGAAAATTTTCCTCTATATGCAAACACTTCGTTCTTATACTCGATTATATCAATTTACACGTTTATGCTTTCAGTAAACTTCTACGATTACAAATTCTCTGTACCTCAATTGCACAAATTTTAACGCGAGGTTATAATTGAGCTAAAAAAACCACCGAAGAAACTAAGTGTAATTTCGTACTGCCAATCACTTATGAATCAGTGAAATTACTCTGGCATAGCTCATCTTGTTTCTTCTAGTAACTTTCGCATCGAATACAGTACCGTAACCATTTCGAGGAATTTGGAATTGGCATAAGTTTATATTTCAAATTATTCATAACTATTCTCTCTGTATTTTTTCTTCTAAACGATAACGGTGAATTAATACGGCCACATATGAATAAAATGTACATCTCTTTACTTTAATTTCATATCTTAAGACTTCATTAAGTTTCCCTTCCGGGAAAGTAAGGATGCATAATACGGGGTGAAATATTTCTAATACTTCTCAAATATAAACGGATTTTAATTCACAAGAGTCGATATTTCCATGTCTCTCTCTCTCTCTTCATCAAAATTTTGATTAAACATTTTCCTTACAAGAAAACAAACCGGTGAATAGACGTTTGAGGAAAATGAAGTGGATGCCGTTCTTAAAACATTTATTTATTGCCCTGTTTGTGTAGCAGGAAATAAGGATATTCAAAAAATCTGAAAATATATATATATACAGTACGAGAAGGAATACCCACGACTAGCTCAATATATACTTCATGAATGATAAAGAAATTTTCTCCTTAATTCGCAATTTTTTCAGTCAATACCAATATAATTTTTTAATAATACAGCAAATAGAACAATTTATTTGTTGTTTGTTTCAGCGTGAATCCCCACGGAGCTTTAAGGCTCATCAGAATTACATAAAATGGTCCCATTGAATTTTACAAAGTTATATATTGCACCGATATTCTGTCAGTAGATAAAATAAATTGAAAATCAATTTATGAAATGAGTAATTATCTCCATCGCAACCAGGCTGTCTCTAATTACATTTTTTTTAAATAAGACGGCATTAATATCGGAGAACGATTGTAGTGAAGTCTTCACGTGTGTTCGACCAGCTCTGCTGAGACGACTAAAAGACGAGTAAGCCATCGAAGACTTCATTGCAACATAATGAATATAGTAGAAGAAATTTGAAAGACGACCTGATTTGACCAGTTATTCTTGAATGTCAGGTTCACCAGAGAACGCAAACGTCCCAAACAGGAAAGCAAAGGAAATACCCCAGAAGAGTGCCTAATTAAGAAGATATTATTCCAGCGAAATTAGATTTTTAACTTTAGCAAACAAAAGCTTCTGTAATACATTCTTTCGATGGCTGTATTGAATTGGACAGCGGGAGTTTCATCATCTATAAAATGCAATATTACTTAATTCGACAAAAAGATCAAGACAGTTCAGTGGGAAAATATAAAACTGATGATCAAGTGTAGAGCTACTGAAATAAAAGAGGAAGTGGAGAGAACAGAACATAAATACGACAAAAATTATCGAGTTGAATCGGACAAATCTCAATTAATAATAAATTCCCGAAATATATATAATAGAGGGGAAAGAACCACGAGTAAAGCATACAAAAATGCATAGGGTAAATTCCGAAAAAGTTTTGGAAAGAAAAACCACAACGTTGAAAGTGAAGTAGCCTTAGATACGCAGTATCCAAAGAAATCCACAACGAAATCTAATCCGTAATCAGTATAATCAAAAAAACCCACAAGAAAAAGTTAACAAGTAAATATGATTTCTGCTACCATTATCACAAATGGAAAAAAATTACAAAAGAGATGAGAAGGAAAATATCCAAGGAAAAAAATCTAGGTGTAAGGATGCCTGCTAAATATTTAAAACAAATACAACAACGATGTAAAATGCTGTGTAATCAATCGTACTAACCAAAGGCTGTGAAATGCGGACTTAAGTTATTCAAAGAAGGAAAAAGGTAACAGAAGCAAAAATGTGGTCTTGATCATAGACAAACAGAACAGGGTGCTCTGCAAGGTAACATAATGTTGAATGTATCAGAAGAAGTAAATTAAAGGTGCGATATCAAAGAAATGGAAACGGAAGGTAAATTTACGGTTGTCAGAATGATGGACAACGATTTTTCGCCAATGGTTTTTAAGGAAGGGTTCTTGTGTAAAACAGGAGGAAAGCAAAGACTTTTTCTCATAAGCTTATGTCTACTTCCTTATGACACTTACGAAGACGTGTAAGGCCTTGCGATGATTGATGTTGCAAGACATTTAGAAGTTGATTAGGATGGGATAATTATTACATTGACTTTTATAAAAATTAAACTTAGTTATTCGTATTCGTAAATTTAAATAGGATTCCTATTAAAACTGATTATATTATAACTAGTGTTGACTAGATTAATTACCATACTAAATAAGATTAATTCCATTTGTAATTAGGGAAGAAGCGACCGCTACAATCGAAAAACGAAAGCAGTGATTTGAAAATTATTCAATTTAAGGTTCTATCACAATGATGTACTATTTTAAATATAATGTAAAATACATGGGGTTAAAAAAAGTTGGGATTTGGACCCTTTAGACATATTTTAATCGAATTCCTACACCACTTAATTTAAAAATTATGCATGGAAATATTCAAGCTTCAATGAGGAATTCTTTTTTTTTCTAACCACAAACGTTTACGTATTTCCAACATAGAGTATCAATCATACAGGAGCAGATGTTCAACTTCAAAAAATAAAAATAATTGAAAATAAAAAGGAACATTCCTTCCTTTCATTCATAATAACAATGAAATCAATGAAGCCTTTAATTCGCAATATTTATGACAGCGATAGTCGCATCACGGTTGAATGGTACAATTTATGCAGAAGCAAAGTGGTTTCTGGCATGCACAACACTTCAAAGGTCAACTATAGAGGATAATATAACTAAGTATTATAACTATAACTAAATATGCAGTCTTAATGGGCTAAAAATAATCTCTTAAATCCCAGGTACTAGGGGTTGCTTTCTGTTACCATTTAATTATTCCTTTATTGTGGTATTATTTTTCAAACAAATTGTTTACCCATTACTTTAAGATTACTATGAAAAGTAGGCTTTTGAAAGACTGCGTTTTCGATTCATCGAAGTGTTGGATAATAATTTCATTTGCTAATGCAGTCTTAGTTCTGTAAATGCAAGATCACACGGTGTCGTTACTTCGATGGGGTTGCACTATTTTAAGTCTTGGACACTCACTCGGTCCCGGAAAAAATACCTGTTCGAACACTTCGCTCCAAACGAGGGGAGAACCGCTAGCGCCAGTTTGGTGATTAGTGTCAAAACCCCCGTCACACAGTTCTCCCCGTCAATGCATCTCGATTTTCCCGCACGAAAGGGAAACGCGATACAATTCGATGTGGTCATGCGGCGACCAGCAATCGACTACGGTGGGCAATTATTGGCGACGCATGTCCCAGTTTACGATAAACCTCAAATCACATTCGTTAATGTTAATCATATGACGCAATTAGAAGTTGACGCCGCTGGAAAACTAGAATTGAACGTGACGAACAAGGAACAACTATCTACCACTGGCTGACCCCAGAACATTCCTCGATTGTGACGTAGAATGTGTGAGATTTTTAAAATTCGCTTGATATCATATATGAAAGGCGGCAAGAGGAGGTTAGGATAGGGATTACTGCGCTGAGGAAATGGTTCGGAGCCGTCGGTAGCTGGTCGGGCGGTGGAGTCGGAGAGGGAACGATCTCTTAAAGATCTCCGACCGCTTCCTCCCGTTGGTTTAAAAGTGGAGCTCTCTAGGGCTTCTAGTTAATCAAAACCCACTAGCTTTTAGTAGTGTATATATCAAACGAGTAATTGGAGCCGGTTTCCCTCAGCGACTCTAGACAAGAGGGTAATTAGATTCAGGTAATAGAGGATCCTAAACAGAAGGGCCATCACCGCGAGTCATTAACTATAGCTTGCAAGGTTTGCTTCAAAATTGAAACTCTGTTGAGAGAAAATATTTTTTCTTAATAAATCAAGCACACAGAATCATGGTCACCTTAAAATTTTATAGTTTGAAATGACATAATAAATATTATTTATAACTCTGAATACTTTTTCTCATATTATAAGCATATTTCTGAATAATTTTTCATGATTTGAATTCGTTTATAAAGGCTATGTGAGGCCTCAATGTAGCGAAAGCACTCATAAAACTTCTCGCAGAATCCTGTTAATTGATTCAACATGCTTTAATACAAGAAGCTCCAAAATGTTTCTGACTTCAACTACATTTTAGTCGTGCAATTAAATAAATAAATAATACGCTACAATAAGGAATTTTAAACAACATTTTCGTACTTGAAATAACTTGAAAACAAGTTATTTCTTGAAATAACTCGTACTTGAAAGAACATGAAAAAAATCTAATTCGCCCCTTATGCTGAGAAATTAAGACGGCATTAATTTCAACATAAAGAATTCTTTTTTATTTAATTAATCAACAATAGTGATATTATCTAGTGATTACATAGTGACGCATCAATATTTTTCGGTGACTTTAATCAAAAAAGGCAATTGCTAATAAGATGTTTATGAGAAAGGGTGTTCATAGAGCAATTTTTACTCTCAAATTTTGATACAAATAATTTGCATCATACACGAGTGCTATTTTACAAATCTACATTGTGAGAAAAAAATCTTATAACATATTTTCCAACGAAAGTTTTTGCCGCGTATAAAGATGGTTTCTGCTATAGGCGTTTTCAGTTGGCCTAAAGACGCCCCGTGAAATGGGTGAAACATCACCTTCAAAAGATGGCTAGCGTAGAAGAACATTGACAGGCAAGAAACGATATTCGACCGCAACACAGAGTAACATTTCCCTGTTTAGGTATGATATATGTATTTCCAATCCCCATGGATTATATTGAACTCCTAAACGTTGTACGAAGAAGTTTTATTGCATCGATATCAACTATCCAAAATAAAGTCCTTATAAACGGATGTCAAGACTTCATAACCTTGGGTTTTCCTATGTTTTCGCTATAGGTTCAAAGCAATCGTCAATTTACCACAAAAAATGACAAAAACGAAATGTACTAAGAATACTTTATCTAAAAGCAGCGGGTATATGCAGCAGTTCCATTACAGATATGTTGGAATCTATCTAGTTCCGGTAGCTGTATCGAAGGGACAGAAATCAAAACTAGTCGCTCTGCTAGTCCGTAAGTAATCAAGTAGGCAAAATATGATATATAAAATTATTACATCTAATATTGAGCAACAGTTTAGAAATGCGTAAAATCATACAATTCCTGGTGATAGCTTAGCAATTGGTAATTATATTTTACAGGAAAGGTTTTGAGTAGATTGCAATTTCGATGGACATCACTAATAATGACGGAGCAAAGTACTAAAGTACTATTTTCACTCACGCAGAATAATGTTCAATAAGTAATGAACACGTGGGATTTGAACGCTGCACTCGCGGGACTCAGCAAACAGCATTCATTCCCTCGTTCTCAAAAGAAAAATATTTTGCAGCCGCACGCCCGACGTGTAATTAACTTCTTTTTTATCGGAGGAATCCGTCCGTCTGTCAGTCCGCATGAATTCGTTGGCTCAGCGGTCATTCATTCTCGCCCTATCTATCTCTCTCTCTCTCTCTCTCTGCATAGGCATCGATTGGTTTGAGGAGGAGGGAGCAAAATTTTGACGTTCTGCTGGAGTCAGGGACTTTCACCGCCGAAAATGAGCCAAATCATTCTAACTGCTGTTCGCGATTTTTCGATAAATTGTGTCATTCGTGAGGGGTCAAAAAAAAAAAATAAAACAACGCGGGAAATTTCACTTAACTGAGATTTGAGGTGTAAAATGCCCACCAGAATCACACCACGAGGAAAAAAACCATGCGTACGGCATTATTTCAATCATCCCTCGTTAAGATGATGATGAAATTAAACGCTTGTTAAACGTAAAAGGGATTCTCTTAAGTATCCACTAGTTTCGTGGAAAACACTTTATAGCTTCCACGACTATTATCTCTTCTCTGAAACCCGTTTAGCACGATGAATAAAGTAGGATGGAACAATAAAGTTTCCCAAAAACCCGAGCATGTTTTCCATATTCCATTCCCTTTCACGATAACCCGTTGTTCATATTCTGCTGATAATTGTTCATTTTATGATTTACATTATTAGGTGTAAAGAGGAAGAAGTTGTAATAATAATAAGACGTCATAAAGGTGATAAGACATAGTTCACTGTGGAGGCCGTCACCTTCTGGAAATCCATGATAGAAAGTTATTTAGTTAGAAAACCATCAATCTGTGATAAGACATAATACGTCATTAAGAAGTTCCAAAAAGTTTTGCCAAACAGTCAACTTCAATTAATCCTGAATTAATGATTTTTATGGCTTAACGTGGTAATTAATGAAAAATACTATCCCACAAAAATTGACACATATATTCGCCTAGTATATTTGACTTTCATGTGGTGGATTGATAAAATTAGGAGAGCTATAGTATCGATAGCTGAACCATTATTAAATGTTAATTGAATTTGATACCGCGTGACATATATTTTCACATGATATATGAAATTTAAAGTATGTACTATCTCTGCTCGAGTATTATATCTAATATATGCATGTGGGAATGAATGCATGGTGATGACTCACTCACCCCCCCTGCCACACACGCCCTTGAGGGCGGCTTTGCAGGGTAATACGTAGACGTTACGTAGGCGATCACTTAGAGCATACATTTACCATTTCTACTCAACTTATTAGATTTGACTTTTAGGGTACTCGTCCCACCAGAAATATTCTGGAGAGAGGAAGTCCATCTTGAGTTAGGGTGTATTAAACTTAAGAGTCATCGCTTTACTTATTCCACAACATAAATATATGTTCTATTTTGTGTGCAATTCTGTAAACAAGTTGTTTTTGTTAATGAGATTACAGTCTAATGGACTATCAACATAAGGGAAGTAAACCCTACAATAGGCTATCAGTACACGAATTATCATGTAAAAAAAAATTTATCAAGGACTGATTCGGAGAAGGTACTTTGCAGGTTTCCAGTTATGATGGTGAAAGCAACCCCACTCTCATTTACTCCCTTTCAGTTTCATCTGACCTTTCAAACCGCGCGTGGTGGTTTCCGCGAATGCTTCCGCCGTTCTGTGCGTGCGTGTATCTCTGCGTGTGAGTGCGTGCGAGCGTGGGCGTGTGCGCTGGCTTTTATATATATATATTTTTTTTTTTTTTCCCCCCCCCCTTCTCCCACGAAGTCTTCAACCGCGCTAACCCTCCCCTCGCCCAGTTCACTCTCTCCCTCTCTGCCCACTCCCGGCGCTCTCCCAAGCAACTACTCCACGCTAAACCAGAATTTCCATGGAAATGAATTGGAATCCATCAAATCCCTCATTTTTGGTGAAGCAATTTAGACCCCGTGGTGTGTGCCTCTCCCCCTCCCCGCACGCCCCTCGACTTCTCCCCCCTCTTTTTTTCTCTCTTCCTCTCTCTCTCTCCTCCTTCCTCCCCGGGACGGGGTGAAAAAAAGCCAGAATGCTGAATTCCTTTAAGTCCCTTCCCTAGTTGGCTTCTTCCGCCCAGCCCTCCTTTTTTGCACTTGG
>WURS02029579.1:0-26988 GCA_011762765.2 Rhinocypha anisoptera | reverse complement strand
GACACAAGCGCCAGTGTTATTGTCCGGTGGGTTCGTCTTGCTCTTGTTGTCAGGCAAAGAAAGTTGAGCTATTGCTCTTACAACCCCTTAAGTAATGTGTGCATGCGAGAGAGAGAGAGAGAGAGAGAGAGAGAGAGAGAGAGAGAGAGAGAGAGACTGAGAAAGAGGTCTAGTAATCGATCGTCGATACTATGAAGTAGGGTTGTTTACCCCTTAGTCTTTCTCATCCTAAAACTACTATATGTTTCGTCATTTCATTTAAAAATGCGCAAGTATTATCTCCTATCTTAATCATCATTATCAAGAGAAATGGGTTTCCTTGGACATTGTTGGCATACTCACCTCTTTCTTTGGTGTAATTGTAGGTTTCACAGTTTTCTTATAGTCTCTCTCTCTCTCTCTCTCTCTCTCTCTCTCTCTCTCTCTCTCTAGTGTGAAGCTCAAAATGAAAACAAGAGCAGATGTAAGTACAATGCAACAAGTTTCTTTACTTTTTTACTACTTTATTTAGATAGTAGACAGATCATTAGCAGAGTCAACAAAAGACTCAAGGAAGATTGAGTGTGGGTGGCAGACAATCTCCTCAAATTTTCTTGTGTTAAATTTTCTCTCTATATTTTTTTACCAAGGGTTGAATGATTGCATTGCATGGATTTTTACGAGTGAAAGTTTGCTTGTTGCTCAATTTATAGACTATGAAGGAGAAAAGAACTTCAAAAATACACTTTTCTCTTTGAGAAAAGTGACATTTTAAACATCATTAGTTCAGCTATCGTCACAACCGATTTTGATAAAGTTTGACAAACAAAACTGGTTTGATATGGCTTGAAAAATAAAAATTGTTTTTTGAGTGTAAAAATACATTTATTGAGAAACTAACAAAGATCAAATTAATTGAATTATTAATCAAGCAAACATTTTTATTAATAATCAATTGTAACTTCTCGGGATAGATCTGCAATTTTTAAAAAGTAAACCATAATTAAACTAGTTGCCTGTGTTAAAATATAAAACAGTTAAATTTGTAATATAAAAATAATAATTCCAAAATACCTCAAAAAATTTAAAAAAGTTAATGATGAAGAGGCTGAAAAGGTAAAAACCAATAGGCTTTTGCGATATCTCCTCCACCAAAGTAGATAACTGCAATTTAAAAAATTATTAATTATTGGCGTAGATTTTAAAATTTTGTTTAATGCTTTAGTAGATTCTCTTTAGTATGAAGTATGAGTCTATAGTATCTCTTAGATATGAAAGCATACTTTGAGAAGTTCGCGAAACTGTGTTCGATTTCTCGCTACATAGAGTCCGGTGATTGTTAATCGTGATCGATTCGACTGACGATAAACCACTGCTGCCGTGTTGAGAATGAAAAAGATGGACATGGCCGTGAGCAAGGTAGAGTAGTGAAGCGTGAACTGCACCACAGAATTCATCGGAACATAAAGAGCCGCGTAGAAGACCACGTTGAGAAAGGTGGCGAGAAAGACCACCGCCAGAAAGAGGTACAACGACCAGTAAGCATCGTTGTACTGCTTTACCTTTAACACAAATTACAACTCTATCACTGCATTTTCATTCTTGTATCATCATTAACTACAATTTGCTATGTTCTTAAGTTTGAGCAGAATTTGCATTTTTGAATTCTTAGACAGTAGATGGCGCTGTCTGCTTTTAAATTCACAATGTTTTTCTGTGGTATGGCTAATTTTTCCAAAGCACTGTGGAAGACAAGATAATTGCTCGCATACCGCTAAGAAAACAATGGGAAAATTTAGATGTACATCAGAAAAACCCCACGGTAAGTTCATTTAAATTCATTCAGTATACGTGAAAATTTTTCATTGTTAACTTTCATAAACTGCTCGCCTGTTCACTGTGAGCTCTATTTAAACTTTCAAAGTACTTTAGAACAACTTTTATATGAGGTGAGATTTTACGTCATTCAAACTTGATAATAATGCCATAAAACAATATTTAAATTTTGTATAAAACTTTACTACAAAAGCTTTAAAAAAAAGTTTATTAAATTTATTTAGTTTAGAATATTAATCTACGAACACTCGAACTTATATTTATTATAAAAACTCAAACTACCTGACAAACTTGATTTTCAAAGCTTAGACAAAATTTTTCGAAACACTGTGGAAGTTAAGTAAAGCGTCAGTTTTTAGTAGTATAGCACATACTAAAGGAAATTTTGAAAAAATTTACTTAAACTCATAAATCAGGTTAATTAATAAATACTTTATACTTAATATAAATTTTACCTCATCTCCAATTGCTTGGTACTGTCGTTTAAGGTATCCAAAAGTCCATTTGCTGTGTAGAGCTTTTGAATGAGTCATTCGAAGAGCTAACGAATCCATTTCTTCAAGTTTTGCTTTGATTAAATGACACAAAATGTAGAAATACGCGTTGTGCCAAAAATATGAACCAAAATTGAAGTGTGAAGATGTAGCAAAAACGAGGCTCCATGGAAGTCCATAAAGTAGAAGTTCTTGAAATGTAACACTGAGAGCAATAGGGAGAAAACTCAATACAAAAGAAGCAAGAATAACGAGTTTTGTATTGAAGAAGGTGATACTGATGATAAGTCGAGTTCGAATTGCGAGTTTTACAATTCGACGACGATCCAGAAGACCAGACTTAATTGGAGCGGCTTTTCCTGAAAGAAAGTCGTAGGCCTCAAGAAATTTGGGTTCATTGCCCTTTAGGTATCTTAGAAAGTTCATAATAATAATACTAAGACTGATAGACATGTATTGGGTTGCTGCAATGTTGATATGCATCTTGGCTCGGATAAAGTAGGGAAAATCGCCCAAATACACAAAGACTTGTCGATTCTCAATCGGAATCAAAAGTGAAATTGTACTTCTCAAAAAATAGAGTGACACCATAAAAAAGATAAAGCATGGATGGTAGTACAATTTGCGTTTGGTGTCATTAAACTTGAAAAATATGTACCCATAGTAATATAGATGACCCCCAAGACTTGGTTTAGTTAACTTCGGTGGAAGTCGTTTTTTTGGAGTGACCGATTGAAAGTAGCGAGACATTGGCTTTCCTATCCACCTCATCTTAACCTGTTGTTAAGCAACTTTTGTCAAATGTGTTATGTAAAAATTTATTTATTTTCTATTTCAGTTTAATCAACTAAAGAGTATAACCCACCAACTTGTTAATAAATGAATAACAATAATGCGAATATCAATTCTGTATATGAGTATAAGTTATACTATAACCTTTCTTTTTGAATTTAAAAAATAATTCCATGAATTTACCAGTGTGGCAATTAAGTCTTTGTGATTTATTAATCTATTTAGTAATACTCCTTGTTACTACGGTACTAAAAACTATAGGTAAGTTGTCTTATGAAAGCGTGTTTACTTTTTAAAAAAATCCACTTTTTAAATAGAAGGGCATATTTTATAATGTTTACTTTATTTAAAAAACAAAACTTTTTTAACATGAAATACACCGTGCTGAAATAATTAGGAAACATCGAAATAACTGTTTTCATTGTTGCACACACTAAGGTTTTTTATTTTAAATTGTATTAACTCAACAAAACTTTATCGTTTTGTTCCCGGCTTTTCTAGATCTAGACAAGTCAACAAGCTTTTAAATCATTACACCATTATGCCAGTTACTCAAAAATGATATGAGAAATAATTAAGACTCAGTACACTGGTTCTGGAGTTTAGGCAAACAAAGTATTTAAAATTAAGTACAAAACTATCAAAAAATGTGATTTATGCAAGTTATACAAAAGAATAAATGAATCACCGGGAAAGTTCCGTAATCATGAGAAAGTATACGATGATCAAGCTTGTTAACTGTAAAAATAGTAAAATGCATTTGTTTAATGAATTAGCTAATTGGTAAAGAGCAAAGCCAGAAATTGCTAAATTCGTGTCACATTTTGACTAAATCTTACTTCAGGCTGTATATCATTTTCCATTTATTCCAAATCACATTGACATATGTGAGCTTGTAATTGAGAATATACTGTTGCTCATTTTATAATTTTTGAATTCTAGATACTTTAAATTATTCTGTACATCCTAGTAATCTAAAATCTACACAAATTATAGTTTTTTTAATCGATAGCTTAATTGAAGAATTATTTGACACAATTCTCCCGTAAACCGGCATCACTCTTTGCATAACAAGACTAACCTCAAAAAATTTGAAAAAATCAATAGTAAATAAATTGAAGAAAGTGAACGCGATTCGATCGTTGGTGAGATTTTCTAACAAGATTGAAATCTTTTCACAAAGAAAATTGCATTTTAAAAAATTATGATTAAAATAGATAATAAATAACCAATGATGTACCTTAATCAATGATTTAAGTTCTGAATGACGTGCCTGAACACAGAGTCCAGCAATGACCAGTCTCGACCGAGTGGCCTGGCGATGGATCACCGAAGCTGTGTTGAGAATGAAGAAGATGGCCATCGAGGAGAGCACTGTGGAGTAGAGAAGAAAACCCCGAACGATGGAACTCATCTCGGCGAACAGTGCCGCGTAGAAGATCACGTTGAGTTTGGTCGCCAGGAAGGTCACCGCCAGACATATGTAGAGTGACCAGTAGGTTTCGTTATAGTGACTCACCTGCAATAATCCATTTCTCAATACTTCCCACTTATCTCACATTATAAACTCTATTCTAAATGAAAAGTAGGTTTAAAAACTAGTCACACAACACATACGGTGAAGATCCTTCTACGCTTCTCAAAGGAAGAATTAAAAATTACTTGTAATCATTTAAACTATCTGGCTTATCACCCAATGTTACCCATTGTGCCAATTGTGGCTAAAACTCGAGGCAATACTGTAGTTTTAAAATCAAATTTCAATTTTCCATTTTAAAGATTTTCTATTGTTCTGTTCATTTAGCTAGTCTTAGAATTATTGTGAAAATTTTTTAAAACTATGCCAGATACAGTTGGTATAGAAACTCCATATTTTAAGCCAAGTATTTTTGACTGCTGAGATTCTTGCTAAAAAAACGATTTTAAGGAATTTTGAGCTGCAAACTTAAACAAAAAAGTTACCTCGCTACTGATAGATTGATACTGTCGTTTGAGTAGACTCATGTTGAGTTTTAACGGTTTGTTAAATTTGCGTGCCGTTTTGATAGCTTTAAGCACTTGATCGTCTATCTCCACTAGTCTGGTCTTTAAAAAGTGACAAAGAACAAAAAAGTAAGCATTATGCCAAAAATAAGAACAGTTAGTAAAGTAGGATGAAAGACCAAAAGCAAAGCTCCAAGGCACTCCAAAGAGGATGGTTTCTTTGAGCGTAGTGTGACGAGCCAGTGGAATGAGACTGAGCACAAACGAAACCAGACACACCATCTTGGTGTTGGATGAAGTAAAATGAATGATACTTCGAGTTCTGATGGCCAACTTTAAAATTCGTGTACGATCTCGAAGACCAACTTTGATGGGTGGAACTCGTCCGGCGAGCATTTCGTAAACCTTGAGAAAAACTGGCCTATTGCCACGGAAGTAGCGAACGAGGTTCATCGCTAGTATACTGATGCCAATCATCATATATTGTCCAGCCGCAATATCAATATGAGTTCTTGCGTGTATAAAGTAGGGAAAATCGCCTAGATAGATAAAGTAGCTGCGATTTTCCAGTGGAATCAACAATGAAACGGTACTTCGAGCAAAGTAAAGAACCATCATAAAGAAGGTGAAGTATGGATTGTAGAAGAAAGGACGTTTTGTTTCACGATACTTGTAGTACATGAGTCCATGGTAGTAGAGGTGATCGCCTAACATAGGCTCAGCTAATTTTGCCGGAAGTCGCTTCCGTGGATTGGTTATCTCAAAGAATCGATGCATTTTCTTTATTTTTTATTAAAAGTTTTTTCACCCCAAAAGAATTACCAGTATTGTTTCATGCAAACTAAGAAGCACACCAACTGGCTTTAAAGATTCTCTAAATTGTTGTTGCACACGAAGCAAATTGTGAATGTTTCAACAATACTCATAAATCTTCTTCATTTTTATTCCACTGAGAAATAGCATTAAAGATTTCGAAAACAACAACCTTTCTGAGAGATCTTGTAAATCATGAAATGAGTTATTACATTGCTTAATTCTATAATATATATATCTTATGATTTCTCTCTCTCTCTCTCTCTCTCTATCTTTCTCCCTCTTATTGTCTTAACCCCCTTTGTGATCGCAACCAACCACAAATGGCACTCTTTCTCAGACTTATTTACACACCAACTTGAGCTTACTTAGTTTATTTATTATATATAAAACTTACTTAATTTTACTAAGCTACACACAATTCGCAGCTTTGTCTTTTCCTACCATGTTTCATTCAATATATCTAGCTTAGTTATTGGTATCTTTGAAATCCTGAGATCATGCCCTTTCCAATGATACCGGTCTCCCCATTTACGAAATATTCCGTACACGGGGTGCTAGTCACACTTCAGTTGCAAATCCAGTGTAGGTCCAGATAGTCGTTGTGAGAACTGACCGCAAACAGTAGAATTTATCAATAATTTAACGTCGAAAAAACTGATATTAGTGAACCTTAAATTAAGAAATAAAAGTTAAGATAACTAATTTTGCTGTTTTAATTAGTGAATGGTTTTAAAAGAAATTTTAAAACATTTTTCAAGTTTACCTTAAAAGTGAGAAGATAAAGTTGATGCAAGTTTGACTTATCGAGAAGAATGGTTGCATAATGCCCAATCTGCTAATTTGTAGAAATGGTTTTCCAACTTTTATTCTATGTATTTTAATTCTTGCTTTAAATTTAATTCTTGAAATATTGGTTGACCTTAAGTTAAGAAAAAATAGTTAAAATAATAAATTAAATAAATAAATGAATAATTAATAAGTTAGACTAATAAAAACTACTTACCAAAATGTGCAGATTGACTAGTAAAACTGCACGTTTAGCAATTAAATTGAATTGAAAAGCAATTGAAATAGAAGTTTTAAAACCAATTTTTAATCAGTGTAACTTCAACTCTTTGTTAAATTTCTGCTTTTCTTGTATCATGAAGTTAATGAAAATTTGTTTAGATATAAATAGTTTTGGTTTTATCAATTATTTTTTATTCAATACAAACCACATTTTTCAGGGTCATTTTGAATAAATTCTAATTGACTAACTAAACTGCTTGCTGTTGCAATAAAATTATGAAACTTTGAAACCAGTTTTAATCCGTTTAACCTTAACTCTTCGTTAAATTTCTGCCTTTCTTGTATCATGAAATCATTGAAATCTTAAAACCAATATTGAATGAATTTAATTTTTCGGTAAACTTGTGCCTTTCTTGTATGATAAAATCTTTGAAAATTTGTTAAGGTATTATAGTATTGGTTTTATCAATTATTTTTCATTCAATGCAAACCAATCCAATGACGTATTGTGCGTTTCAAACTTGTAACATAAAATCTACTGGCCTCAATTAAACTTGTTTGCATGAAAATTAACATTATATTTTATTATGAAAACAGTTTCTTTGCTAACTTGCTTCAATTTTAACTCTTCGTTAAACTTTTATCTTCAAGTAATTGAAAATTTGCTTAAAATTTTACTTTGAGCAACAGTTTGAACAAGATCATTTTGATAAGTGCCAAGTTGACTAGCAAAACTGCTTGTTGAACTGTGGAAGCGGAAAGAGCCGAATCCAGAATCGCTTTATGAAATGACTCAAATTTGGATATTGAGTTACAAACTATGAGATAACACAAGTTACAAATAAATTGAATACTAATTTCGCTAACAAAATCTTACCTGAGTTGCGAATCACATGCAGGTCCAAATAGTCGTAGTACAATAGATTCGACTAATAATAGATTCCACTAATAATTGAACGTTAATTAAGGTGAATATTGGTGGACCTAAAGTTAAAAAACAGAAATTAAAAAAATTCGTTTTTGATGTTAAAAATTAAGTAACTTTAAAGCACTTTTCATGTTTACCTTTAGTTGTTGGAAGGTAAAGTTAATGGAAATTAGATTCGTCAAGATAAATTGTAGCATCGTGCTCAATATTCTAAATTGTTGATACGGTTTTATTGAAATTGTCTTGTTCTTGGGATTAAAATTGGATACAATTTATATATTACTTTGCTTTCTTGCTTAAATTTTAACTTTTCGTTAAATTTGTGCCTTTCTTGTATCATGAAGTCACATTTCCTATTATTTCAAATCATCCACATTTAGATCGGGGCCATTTTTAGAAGTTGTTGATGGATCATCTGATAAAACTAAAATTGAAATTAAGTTGAACGTAATTAAACAAAAATAAAACTAACGTCAACTATTTGAATTGAATCACAGTATAAATTAGATATGACAAAACAATTATTGTATAATTTCAAGTTTAATAAAAAGTCAAAGAACAGAACAACCGGAATCGGGTGACAACGTCTATGTGGATACATCCCCGAGAACTTTCTCTCTCTCTCTCTCTCTCTCTCTCTCTCTAAGTCAACCCACTTTCTGCTAAGATATGAGCGTTTTACACACTCTGTAAATTCATAACAAAAGCCCTGTCTGTGTGCCGACAACGCCATATGCCATATGGGGCTTCCATAGAAAGCGTAACTTTGTGTCATTGTCAATGCATTCGTTTCTATTTTTTCTGACCGACACTCATCAACGACGTGTCATGAAGAGAAAACTCATAGAAAAGTACAGTATTACGCTTTATGTGAAAACATCCTATGGCACTATCCGCCAGCGTGGTGCAGACATTATTTACTGTATTTATTACACCATTTATTAGGTCTCACTAAGTTTCAGATATACCTTTTATAAACTCATCTCACAAAGTATTGGCAAAATCACTAAGGTCAAATTTCGGTTCTAGTATGACACCACTTTCTAGGTCTAGCTAAGTCCCAGTTATACATTTGATAAAATCATTGCAAAAAGTAATGTCAAAATTGCTAGAGTTAAATTTGTGGTCTTAGAACGCCGTTTTCAAGATTCAGTCTCGGATCAAGTGAAAGGAAATGAAAAGAGAAGTAGCCTAATGGTGAGAGATTCTCACTATAAGAGTAGTGGTCGAGGTTTTATCCCAAGCCAAGTACATCAGAAAGTTTTTCTGTGTGCCCTCCAAAGCAAGCTGGTCACTCGGCTAAACTCTATTCTCCGACACTGGACCTCTTGGTGCCCTATCTAAGAGATAAGAGATGCGTGTCTTGGAAACTGCAAATAGTGTTTGCTGCCGGCAGGACAACCCATGCCGGAGACCTCGGCATGCGCTGTGGCGCAATTTGGAGATGGACTCGCTAATTAAAAATGTCCTCTGGGGCCAGGTTTAAACGACAAGCCGGCTTTGTATTTCTGTCTCAACAATGTCCCAATCTAACAATACTCCCAACTATGCTAGAGCGTCCCTCCCTAATCGACGCGCGTCATCCCCACCCGAACTACGTAACAAGCATGCTAGGGTTTTCGAAGAAGGGGTACCGTCGACCACAGAAAGTGACCTCTCTGCAAATAGCATTCTTGAACATATGCACTCTTAATGGTCTTATCAGCAAACTCGCAAATATCCACAGTCGACATCGCCTGTTTCCAAGAGACTAAGTCGAAAGGCAGCTAGTCCCGGAACATACCCGAAGGCTGACATATTACGGTTTACAAAGCAAAAAGAACGGTGGTACGGCTCTGTCTAAAGAGCTTCACCCGACCACATAGCCATCTGCACAAGATATGAAGGTCGAGAGAAAGCGTCGAGAGACCAACCTAAGCTACGCTGGGATCAAACAAGCAAGGCTGACTTTAGTGACCTACAACTGTTTGCCCAAAACACGAAAAACAGGAATAAGTGGAGATCTAGGATTAGGGTAGCCGACCCCACTCCAAATGAGAGTTCACAGGGAATGACGACACCTAACGTCGACTCCTGTGAAAATAAGCTTTAGCGAAGAAGAAATAAAGACGTCTAGGGTCAAGTGGGGTTTTTCATTACAAATTAAAGTATAAGAATCTATCGACTAGGCAAGATCATTTCTAATAAAAACAAACGGTATTATATTTTTTTAAAATAACTGAGTTAATTTTTTCATTTAAAAACAGGAGACTGGTCTCTCGAGATGGAGTCTCTCTAAAATAAATCAAAAATTTTTGAAAAATGACAAACTTACCATACGAAACCGGACAAAAGAATATTCTAAATGTTAAATATAGTTGAAAACTCCGTAAAAATCGATCAAGAAAGACCGAGATATCCAAAACTTGTATTTATCGATGTGTTGTGCACAAGAGCTGACTACCGAATGAGCAATGGAAGCACAGGAAGGAAGTACATGAACTTTCGAACACATTTTTTTCAAACCATTCACTAGGTGGCGCTTCATTCATTTTGGCGCGAGTTATGAATTGAGTTAAATTTAAATTGAAGATATCTCAACTATAATTCATGAAAAAACTTCTAATTCTTTTTCTTGCTGGCTACTGGAGACTCGCTAAGATCCAGCTATACACTATAAAGTAGTGTTAAAATCACTAAGGTCAAATTTTGGTACTAAAACAGCTTCATATTCTAGGTCCTGCTAGGTCCTAGCTATACAATCGATAAACTCATCTCTCAAAGTAGTTTCGATAAGGTAGAAATCTATAAACTCTTTTAACAGAGTAGTATTGAAATCACTAAGGCAAAATTTCGGCCTTAGAACATCATCACTTTCTAGGTCTCGCTAGGTCCCATCTATACACTTAATAAACTCATTTCACAAAGTAATATCGAAATCACTAAAGTCAAATTTCGGTCCTAAAACAACACCACTTTCTAGGTCCCATCTATACATTCGATAAACTCATCTAACAAATTAGTATTGAAATCACTAAATTCAAATTTTGGTCCTAGGACAGCACCACTTTCTAGATCCCATCTATAAACTAGATAAATTTATCTCATAAAATAGTGTTAAAATCACTCAATCAAAATCCAGTCTCGGATCAAGTGGGCCCTTTCCTGGAAGATTAAGGCTTCAGCCATATGAGCATCTATTGACTAGGAAAGATTATTTCTAACAAAAACAGACGGTATAATATTTTTAAAAACAAAGAATTTAAAGTTAATATATTCATTTAAAAAAATAAATTAAAAATTTCAGAAAAATAACAAACTTACCATATTGAACCAACAAGTTGACCAATATTTAAAAACTTCGGTTAGCACAAAACCAGTAAGATTCGGACAAAAGAATATTAAAAATGTTGAATATTGTTGAAAACTAGGTGAAAATCGGCTAACAGTAACCGAGATATCCAAAAATTGTATTTAACGATGTGTTGTGTACGAGAGCTGACGACCGAATGAGCAATGGAAGCACAGAAAAGAAGTACATGAACTTTTGCACACACTGTTTTCAAACTACTCACTAGATGGCGCTTTATTTACTTTGGCGCAAATTTTGAATCAAATTGAAGAT
The DNA here is from genome assembly GCA_011762765.2 of Rhinocypha anisoptera. NCBI lineage: Eukaryota > Metazoa > Arthropoda > Insecta > Odonata > Chlorocyphidae > Rhinocypha > Rhinocypha anisoptera. Next base: position 15,548 of record WURS02029579.1, on the reverse strand, counting down.
ATGTCGATTATAACTCATTAGACAAAACTAAAATTAGGTTAAAAGTGACTGATGGTGATCAATGGTATTCACAAAATTTAAATCGATGTTTCAAATCACATAATTTTTTTCTACTGTTTTGCATTGTTTAGTTAAAATGTATTTTTTAATTTGGTTAAAATACTGAGTAATTTTAGAGATACTGTAATTTACTTGAGCAAAGCATTTATTTGTAATTTATATCCGTCTTCGATTGCATTAATTTTTAAATATTTTTTGTGTATGTTATTCATCAAAATCTTACATAGAATTTATTTAGAAAATAGGAATTTGGTAAAATTTATTTAGATAGATAGATAAAATGTCAGTTTAAAAATTTGATTATAGATGGAGCTAGTTTGCACAATTACAAGAAAAATATCTAATAATATTTTGTTTTAACTAATAAAGTTTTTATTAATAAATAAATTTTAAGTTATTCGTGTCTTTATTATAATTTTACTATTAATTATTATACCATAATTAATGTTTGTTGTATTGAAATTATTTGAGTTTTAATTCACTAACTCAAGTTTTAAAATAAAATTTATTTAAATTAAAACTAAAATCCGTTCTAAGTAATATAACACTCAACTAAATAAATATTAAATAATCAAAAAAATAATAAAATCATAACTTTATTTTATTAATAGATGCAATATAATAATATTATTATTAATCAATCAATTTATATAAATGTTATATTAACGAATAATTAAAAATGTCAAAGAATGTGTGAATGTGGATGTGTGGATTTAAATAGGAATCTCAATAATAATAATAATAATAATATTAGAAATAAAAACGGAATGAACAATAATATTGTTATAAATAATAATAATAAAACACGGAATGTTTAAAGAGAATACATTGATATAATAATAATAATAATAATATTAATATGAAATAATAGAGTTTTTAAATAATTGAAAACAAAAATCAATGTTCATTGTGTTTTAAATCATAAGTTTATAATGTGTGTTAATTATGAGAGGTGTTTATATGTTTAGAGGAAAAAGTGATTAAAAGTCAATCAATTAGAGATAAAATAGGAAAAGAGAGGAGGAGGAAGAGGAAATAGAGGAAATTGGGATAATTTTATTGAAATATATCATAATCTAATTGGAAATGGGAATTAGGTAAGGGATACTTAAAATGACAAAATAAGGTAGACATTGACATTGAGAGAGAGAGAAATGGTTTAAAAGTTAAATAAATCAAAGGAATCAAAAATGAAATATATAGGATAGAAAGAAAGACGTAAAGAGGAGAAACAAAAAATAATAAACATTATAAATTGTAATAAAAAATTAAAATAATAGAAATAAAAACAAAAAAGCTAATACTAAAGGGAAAGACTGGAGTTGTAAAAATTGAAATAAGTGAGAGGTAAGATGGGATACATAGAGAGAGAGAGAATGATTCAAAGACAGTGAGAATGCATAGTTTAAAATAGGAAAGGAAGAAGAAAAGACTCAAAAAGTTTGAAAAGGTAAAGAAACCAATATTAAGAGGTAATATGAAGATAAAGGATTAAAAGTGGGTAAGGTGGGAGAGATAGGAAAAAGGAAGAGGAAAATATGAATGGGAGAGAGAGAAAGAGAGAGAGAGAGAGAGAGAGAGAGATTAAGATGGAGCATAAAATGGAAAGTGGGTATGAGGGAGAAAGGAGAAAAAGGAAAGAGAGGGAGGGAGTGAAGGGAGAGAAATTCTTAAAGTCTTCATCATTATTCAGCATAAAGCAAATATATTAAAAGCAACTTTGCTAGAAAAACTCATAATTGAAAAAATGGCAACATTTGTTTTTCAAATGAAAAGAAAACAACATTTGTTGATTTGTTTATATGTCCGGTATTCTTCAGAAAAATAAAATCAAACCCAAATGTCGTTCTAGCCATATTATTTTGTTCAAAAATGCCAATGTGTCTTCACCGTAATGTCGCCGCGTCAAAAATTTTAAGTTTCGATGACATGATTATTTGGCAATCATGTTTTTGTTTTCGCCATTGAAGTTCTCTGCGTTTAGATCAACAAAAAGACAATTAATTAATTTCTAAAAATTTAACCAGCATTTGTTTAGAATTCCCATAAACTAGTTTGTGTTGCAGCTACTTTTTAGACCTGTAACACAAGTCAGTTTTGGGGTAAGTTTCCAAACACAAATTTTCTATATATTAATAAAAAGTATGGCCATTGGTTTCTATGTTGTGTTTTTTGCTCCATGTTCCATTTTTAGTTTTCTTTCATTTTTTTGTACTGTAAAAGCTACCCTACTTCAACTGTGTTTAATCGATTCGAATCCAACTTTCCTTGTGATTCGAATTCATCACTAATTCGAATATAATTTTCACTGTTGTGATTCGTATCCTGAACCGATTCAAATCAAACTTTCTGTGTTAGGGACCATACTTTTATCACTTAAGCAGTTTAGGAGGAAGAAGAAGTTTGAAAATTTTCTTACTATCTGCTTACCAAGGGGGTGGGGGTAAATTAAAATTTAACGAAAACATTTATTAACGTTCATCTATTACTTAAAGAAAATTTGTTTAACAAAAACCGTTTATCATATACACTTTCAGTAAACAGACCTTAAAGTGTTGCATGTTTAGAACTACTTTGTTTTTTTGCAATTGAGAATTAGTTTTTAAATAAATTTTAAAAACTATTGTGGGAGAGGGGGATATAATTGGTTTATGCTCACCAAGAGGAGAGGGGGTTCAAATTCAATTCACTATTTTTGCTTAGGTAATTAAAATATGGCCTCTTATGATTCAAATTTTATTTTAATTTGATTCTAATGTTGTGTATAAAAGGTAGACGTCTCTCTTGTTAAACACACTGGTTAAGAGCCTTACTTTAATTCATGTGGATAAAAATTACCAGATGAAAGATAAGCCTAGGCGTGAGAATGATGTGCACCGCGGCCTTGACGTGCTCGGGCTTGTGTAGTAGAGGAGCTGTTAGAGGGGCCCGCGGAGCCCGAGGGGGCAGCATCGGGTCCCTGGTCGTAAACAATGCCAGCTTGTTGAGCCCTGGCCAGTGCCCGACGCTGTCGAGCGGCAGCAGTTCCACTGGAAGCAGCAGCAGCAACCGCAGCACTGTAGTTTGGCGCGTGGTGTCGACGCGAGAATCGACAAGTGAGAATGCGAATGTAGGTCCGCCGGAAGTTGGCATTGCACAGCGCGTACAGCAGTGGGTTTAGGGTCGAGTTCACGTAGCATAGGTAGTACGAGCCTTGCCACAGTAGTCCATCCGAATCCACAGAGCCCGGACTTATGGTTTTGATCAACACTGCAACCAGAAAAGAAAAATATAAAAAACATTAAAATGTGGGATCGACATAAGCAAGTGGATGTAATTATTAAGGAATATAATAACTGTGGCTATATGACTGAGTGAATGAGTAGTGTGTGTAGTGCGTACAGAGAGTTAAATACAGTGTTACTGTTCTACTACAAAAATTCTATTAGACGTGTGCATGTTAATTCACCACCATCGATGCATCGTATGCCACAAAAAAAGATTAACCAAAAGTAAACGTAGAGATTTTTATTTCTTTGTGTGTAGTAAAAAATTGCCTTCTTAATCCGAATCCGTAAAAAGTAAAATATGGAACAGTTTGAGTGATATGTTGATAAAATTGTTTATTTTACATTTTACTGCAATGGCAATAAAATTTTAGCACAAAAACGTTAAAACTGTCACAAGTTAAATACTTGAGTTTAGTGTTATGTTTAGTAGTGTGTTTAGTTAGTGTGTTTAGTAATAGTTTGTAGAAAAATATATAAATTCACTTGTAATTTTATAAAATTACTGGATTTTATAAATTCACGCTAACATGTACATTCTAAAAAAATAGTTTTATGCTAAAATTTTACCATTATAATTGTATAAAACTAAATAACTATATAATAATACATATTTGTTTTTATTAAGTTTAGACAGTTTAGATTTATTAATTTAAAAAAAATTAAACTTTTTATATAAACTTTGCCTATTGAAAAAACTTAAGTTTGTACTAATTGGTAAAATTTATAAAAAAAAATTTAGTTTTTTAGAAAAGATTAATAAATCTGAATGTCAACCCTTATTTGAAGTGTAGGTATATAGAGGTGATTAATATATTATATATAAACAATTTTACACTAAGTTGTTTGATTTAATAAATATTGATAAAATATATTATTAGATACTGTAATTAATCAATTTAAAAATATTTAAAAATAAATATCGAGAAACTAGTTTACGTTGAATTTAATATTATTTTTAATCAACAAGCAAAATTTAATAGCAATATTTTTTTCAACCCCACAAAAAACACTATTTGCCAACTGTATTTGCTTTACCTATTAGCAGTATGTATTTTTGTTTTAAAAATCAAAAATAATTAACAAAGTCAATAAAAAATCTCCAAATTTGTAGAGTAAACATCCAATTTTATCACAAGAAAAAAATCTATAAAGCAGTTTTTATTTGAACTAAACATAGAACATCAATTAAATACTATAAACAAAAAAACGTTTGTGGATTCGGTAAAAATTGATTTCGGCAAATATAATATATATATATAAGATCATAATTTCTACTAGTTAAAATAGTCATTATTGATGCTCACCAATTGCAATAGTTTGGCTATAGTCTAGACTATGGCCAAGTAGTTTGCAGTCATAATTGCTCTTGGGCTGACAATCTAAAACAATCAAATAGATTTTCCTCTACTAAACTTTCTATTCTCTCTCTCCTTCTCATACATTCTCGATTGAACTCCAAGATAATGGAAATTCAAAGCTTAATTGGATATGGCATGTTGGTGGAAGCAATTTAGGCGCTTTACTTTTTGGGTTTCTCCCCGTTTGCTTTTGGTGTGTAAATATGGACCCGAAATTAAACACCAAGAAAAACACAAGACAGAACCAGATGGAGAGTAGAAGATTTAGAGTGAAAGAGAGAGAGAGAGAGAGAGAGAGAGAACTGGTTGGTTCATTGAATGCATTCCGAGTGGTGTTGGAAAGTGCTCGATTTGCTCAATTAAGGCTTCTTTATCGGCCATTGTCTTGGGTGGGTTTTGGAAAACTCCTTCCGATAAATTTTCTTCTACTTACTCCCTCTCTTTCTCTATTACTCTAACTTATTCTCACTCTCTTTTTTCTTGCACTTATTTTTTCTATTTTTTTTACTGCGACTTTCTCAATATCACTTATTCTCTCTCTCTCTCTCTCTCTCTCTCTTTCACTTATATTCTCTCTAGTCGACATTTACTCTTCATAGTCTTGCAATCACCCACGCCTCAGATAACCGCAAAAAACGCAAATCTAGATATCGAGACACGCAATCGGTGCATTCTTTTGTCACCAACTTATAAACGATTATTAAACACAAAAAATTGAAAAATTAATTTTAAAAAATCAAATATCAAATTTAGAGCTAAATATATAAGTTTATAATAATTATGTAATTTTCATTAATGCATCAAAATAATTTTTTAACAAAAGAGACGGCGATAAACCACCAAAGTGAACCTCGAGTTAATTCGAAGGTTTATGCAAAAAAATTTGAATCAAATTGAGAGAAAATTGAAAAAGTTTGAATTCCGAATTAAATTTACGGAGAATTCAAAGATTTATGAACAAAATTCCAATCAAATTAAAATAAGATTTGAATCATAACACATAAAGTTAGATTCAAATTGGTTAAAAATTTGAATCACAACAGTGAAAGTTAGATTCAAGTCGCTAACGAATTTGAATCACAACAACAAATGTTGGATTCAAATTGATTAAGCACAGTGAAAGTAACGTAACTTCTCAGTACAAAAATGTAAATAGCACAATACTAAAAAAATGACAGAACATAGAAAACTACGACCATATTATTCATTAATATAAAGGAGATTATTTAGGTAAGTTAAGTATTTGTGTGGTTTATTTTTCGTTTAACAAAAAATGTGTAAGCAAAAGTAGAGTTTAGAAAATAATATTAATCATATAATTAAGTTTGAAAGAAAGATTCTAAAAGCTGCGTTTAGAAATCAGTGACTTCATCATCATCCTCATCATATATAAACGAGAAATGTGGGTGAAATGCCAAATGTGGCTGAAATGATGTGAACCAAGTGTCGAGTTGATCAATTATTTACCGAATTACAATGAGCCAGCTGAGACGCATAGTGAGCCCACCACTCACGTAGCTCGAGAGAGAGAGAGAGAGAGAGTAAAAAATATCAAATAAGCCAAAAAATATTTAAAAATGAAATAAACCAAAATATAAAATAATAATAATAATAATAATAAAATTTAAAAATTAAAGAATATATTTCCATTATTATAAAAATAAATTGAACCGACTTCAAACTAAAAATTATAGTTTAATATTTTAGAAATTTATTTTTTTGTTTATCTTTGTATTTTTTTGTAGTAGTTAATATATTAACACACATACCGCTGTTTTAATATAGTTTAAATAATGAAGCTTTTTTTAAATATATAAAATAAAAACACATTTTTAAATAAAAGTTTTTCAAATGTATTTAAAAATTGAACATATTTTTTGAAAAATTTTATTTAACAAAATCAAATGTATTTTAAAAATCCATTATTTCAGATCTCCATTTATATTAAATTCAAATACAAAATGGCGGTATTTTATTTCTTATTCTATACTTAGACAATTTCATGTTCTGCCACTTGGCTATTTTGCACTGTAAAAGTTAAGCTACTTCTATTGTGCTTAACAGATTCGAATTCCACTTTTGTTGTTGCGATTCTAATTCATAACCGATTCAAATCTAATTTTCTGTGTTATGATTCAAATTTAATTCTGAATCGATTCGAATATTGTGTATAACTTTTCAGGTTTTAATTTAATTTAATTCGAACTTTTAAACTTTTTCAATTCTCACTTGATTCGATTCAACATTTTTGCACATTTCTTCAAATTATGATTACTCGAATTTAACCTCGGCAGCAAAGTTGCTGTTTATTTACAAAAAGCCCTTTTGTAAATATTTTATTGAAAAAAATAATTATTTCAAATAAATTTGGACGTCAGTCTGTGAGGGTATTTTTATTTAAGCAATAATAATAATGCACACACACACGCTGACGTAAGTTTTTTTGTTTAAGTTAAACACATAAGATAGCGTGCCTTGTAATGAATGCTCTAAAGTAAGTATGAGCATGTGGTGTGTGTGTGTGTGTGTGTGAATCTGCCATAGTTGCAATTATGGTTTCTGGCTTGTGTCTTGGGTGTATTGATTCGATGCAGTTGCTCCGGATATATTTTTTGCGTTAAATAATAAAAAAAGTGCGTAACCGCAGCTGGCTAACAGAAAGTAGAGAGACTCGTTAAAAGATAAGAGTATCTTAAGTGCAAGTTAAAAACTCAAAATTAGACCTTTGGTGCCTTTAGGCATAATTTTGACCTTTTATTTGCGCTAATTTATTTAATTTTAACAATAAAATAAACTGTTTTATTGAGTAATTTTTTAAATAAAAAACTAATAATTTTATTCTAACTCAGATGAAAAACAAAATATCTTTATAGGGAAAAGAAAGCCAACCAATCAATTTTAATAAAGATACTGATTTTATAGACCGAGTCTATCTAAAAGTGAGAATAAGTAAAAAACGTTACTAAAAGCTAGCAACAAAAATTAAATTTATATTAAGGAAAACGCCATCACCATCACCATTATCATCTTTCCAAAACATATATAATAAAATAAAAAAATATAAGATTACATAATGGGCGCACTCTGGTTAGCCTCAAGCGTTCTTCTTCTTCTTGACACTCACAAGAAGTTTGTTTCATCCGTTTTTGTGTGGTAGGAAATCCAGATGGTGAGTGGTGATAAAATTTGGGGAAAAATTAAAAGAGAAAGAGAGAGAGAAAGGTACTGAGCCACTTGGCGTCAAGTAACTGGTTATATGTAGAGTGTGATAGTAAATTTGGTGTAATGAGCGAGGCAAAACTAGAGGAAGGCCAGTATAGATAGCGTGTAGACTTGGAACCAACAAAAAAAGATGAAAAAGAAAGAAAGCTAAACTCACTAAATCATAACTCACTTCAAAGTCCAACTGTGAATATGACGAGCTTTGCAACTGGCAACTGGTTTTAGAAACATATATACAGAGAGAGGGAAAGTGGGAGGGAGTGAGAGTAAGAGAGAAAGGGAAAAAGAGTGAAAAGGAAAGGGAGAGAGAGAAAATGAAAAAGATAGAGATAGAGAAAAAAAGTGAGAGAAAGAAGGAGAGAGAGAGAGAGAAACTCACCCATTCACAAGATGATTTAGAGTGTCTCGAGTGTAGGTTTCAACCCGAATGTCACACAAAACTTAGCCGTACTATTTTGACGGGGAGAGAGAGAAAGTTCTACTATCGATGATTTGCAACTTCCAGACACACTCATAACGTTTGCTTGAGTCATTATTTCTCCTTTCTCTCTCTCTCTCTCTTCCTTGCTCCTGCTTGCTCTTTCTCTGCCTGCTTATTGAATGCCAAACATTAACTTGATATTTATTTTATTGATCTTAGCAGTGTACTTAGCATCCTCGTAGATCACATAGTTTCTTACGCCAGCTCTTGATTTTTGACATTGACAATTGTAGTTTATTTATTATATTGAAAGAGAGGAAAAGGAAAATGTGTTTTTCCCCTAGATGTTGGCTTTACGGTGTTAGAGCTCAAATAAGTAATAACACGCCATACTTTATAACGTATCCCAACTTGGATGCGTCAAAATCGAAAGAGAAATTTTGTTGTTGTTGTCTAAAATTTATTGCAGTGTATTTGGTTCTTCGATCGTAACGGTAAAGTAGTGAGTTTGACAGTGCATATGTCTCTTTCTGCCTCTCTCTCTCTCTCTCTCTCTCTCTCTGTAAGTGTGTATTTGCATTGATTTGGCATAATTTTTCCTACACCTAATCAAATTACGATCGGTAATGTACGAAGCAAACTTACTGCCAACAAAAAGTAGATGAAATGCATTCCGTTTTGTGCATTTCGCCAGCACACTTTATGGTTATGGTTCTTATTCGCATTCACATTTTGGAGTAAGCGCACTTTTCCTTCAAACTTCACAAGTGTCAATTAACCCAATAAATACAAAAAGTACTTTTGTGTTGAAAGGAGAGAAAAAAGAGAGAGAGAAAATAAAAAAAATATTTCAATTTGAACACAATAGAAAACCTAAAAGCTATCAACTGTCTAAGTAGATTTTCTTCATCTCTACTACATATGTAGATTTTCATCAAACTAGGGAAGAAAGGAGGAAAGGAAAAATGAATACTAAAATAACAAGAAAAAAGAGGAGAAGAAACAACAAAAATAAAAACCATAATGACACTTACTTTTTTATTTTGTATTATAAAGCTATCCCCGAGACAAAACCGTTTTCATTATAACTTAATTAGTTAAGGAAACTGGGAGAAGTGGAGAAAAGAAAAGAGAGAAAGCACACGCACAACAAAAAGAAAATAAAAGATAGAAGTGGTGATGACAAGAAAATTGCAAATAATTGCAAGACACTCCAAGTCCAAAGTAGAGAGTGCATGAATGTGAGGGTGCCACTTGAGTCGACACGACCAGAGACTCTTTGAACCTCATCTCGATTGTGTGTGTGTGATTTAATAAATATTTTGATAGGACCGAGAGTGACACATTGTGGTACAGTAGCAACTCTTGAGTGTCTTTTGAGCCATTTGTGGTATCTTTTTCTTTTCTTCATTCTTCTTCTTTGTGAATCCTATCTTTTTGGATTGTAAGCAAGGTGTGCTAACCAGAATATTAAATCACAAAAATATAGTTAAATATATTTGTACAAGAGATTTGCTAAAGCGCCGTCTGCTTCATGTAAAAAACGACAACAAACCAAGGTCATACTCGAGTCAATTCAAAGATTTATGCACAAAATTCGAACCAAATCGGAATAAAATTTGAATCATAACATAGTAAGTTAGATTCGAATCAGTTAAGGATAACAACAGTGAAAATTAGATTCGAATCGGTAACAAATTTTGACACAACAACTTTTGTTGTGATTTGAATCTATTAAGCACTGTGGAAGTAGCGTAACTCTCTCAGTATAAAAACGTTGGTGGCAGAATACCAAAAAATTACAGAACATTGAACATAGAAAACTACGACCATATTATTTATTAATATATAGGAGAAGATTGTGCATTTTTTATGGTAGTCGAAAATCTGGTGATTTTGGGTTTTGTGGGATGGGGGAAGTTGTTGTGTCTGAAACTGCCACTCATTGATGCCATCGGTAGTCACTTTGTCTGATTTGGTTTCCCCTGAGAGTGAAATTGCCGATTGGCAAGTTCACTGGCATATCTCTCCTTTTCTCTCTCTCTCTCTCTCTCTCTCTCTCTCTCTATTACACACTTTCGTTTTGCCCCAAGCTATAGCCTCGCAATTTTCCGTTATTCCAACTTTTCTTCACCTAACCATTCGGTCGAATTATGTGTTGTGTTTGAGGTGTAGAATTTTTCCATTCTACGCAAAGCTTAGAATCAAATCAAAAGTTAAACAAATAAAAAAATAAGAATTTACAACACAAAACACACAGACACACACAGAAAATTCGAAGAAAACTTTCCTAACTAAAGATTAAATTCTTTTGTTGAATTTGATACCTTTGTTGCATTGCGTAAAAGATAAATACGGGTATTATGTGTCAATAGATAGATATAAAATACATTAAATCTTACAAACCCACACACACACACACAAGGATTTTAATTGGGAAAAAAGAACATTAAATATTTCATCAAACCCAATACAAGTCTTTTATCTAGCTAAATTAAAACGCTTTGAAATATAAAAAAATATAGGGAAAAAAGTTTGAAAAATCAAATTATTTTTATCAAAAATAGAAATTTATCCACTATTTTAACCCGACGCAATTTATTCCGCTATTTTAAATAGTTTAGTTTCAAAGTTAATATTAATAAAATAATGGTTTTAATGACTTTTTGATGAAAATAAAACAATATTTTAGTTGTGATTTATTTATTAATAAACTACGAGAGTTATGATAAAAAAGGTGAAATATGAAAAAATAAGAGAGGAAGAGAGAGAAAGAATGAGAGAGAGAGAAATTAAAAGAAATGAAAGTAAGTAAGAGAAACAATTTGAAATTCTCCTCTCTACTCATTCAGTGATCATCAAGGCCCAAGATAAAGTTTGGGGTAAACACTCTCCTTTGGTTTCGCATGATCGCATCTCACTTTCACTTTCTTTCTCACGTTCATTATTCAAAGTGATGAAGACAGTTTTTCCCCAATTCCAACCGACGAATTCAATCTTACACATACACGCACATACAATAATATCAATAGATAGAAATATAGTCATTATTGATCTTGGTAAATAGAGAAAACATCGGTAAATGATTAATGTTTGATGATGTAACAATTTTCAAAATAACTTAATATACTCTCGTGTTTAATGTTTTTAATGTAACTTGTTTTAGTTAACGCGTATTGCATTGCTTGCAGACAAAATGGAAATGAATATATGCAAAAATGTAAGTTAGAAGACTTTTTAAAAAAAGTAAAAATAATCATAGCACTCACTCATTTTTTGTCGAGAGATTCAAAAGCAGAGTAAGAGTGAGTGACAGTACGTTCTCTGTGTACGGTTTCTTAATTTACACTGTGTTTCGCCACTCTCATCAAAAAGAATGAGTGTGTGCTATAATAATAATGCTTATAATAATAGTTTGATTTGATTAAGAGTGAGTTTAGTGATAAGTTGACCAAAACTGTTTTGACTTGTATTGATAATAAAATAAATTTTTGTTTGTAAAAAAATTTCAAAGCATTTCCGTTTTGTTTCCAAACTTGTTGTTGTATTGTGTTTGATTGATTGTTAATGCAAACTTCCAACTTGTCATCTCCGGGAAAGCACTACAAGTGGAGTAACGGTTACTCAATCACTTATTCAACGATTTTTCCAAATGGTCCAACCAGATGACCTTGAAAACTGGTTGAGTTGTGCTTGCAAAAATAACACACATATATATCATCCACTGATCGATTGAGAGCAATGGCTTTGACTGCTCTTTTAGTTGAATTAACTCCATGTCACCAACTGGAAACTGCTTATCGAGAAACAAAAAACAAACTCCGTTTTGTGAAGCCAGAAAATTAAGAAAAAACAAGTAGATATAACAAGAGGGATGGATGGAAAAATTAGAAAAAAATAAAGCAAAAAACGAATCTAAAAATGTAAATGAAAATATAATATATTAAAAAATAATGAGGGAGCAAGTATGAGAACAAATAAGTGAGTGAAAGTAATTGAGAGAGAAAGATAGAATGAGAGAGAGAGAGTGTAGGAAAAAGTGAGAGTAAAAAAGATGAGAGTAAGAGAAAGAGAGAGAGAGAGAGAGAGAGAGAGGAACGAAGAGAAATATTGCACATGGAATTGACTATCAAGAATGTGGAATTAGGACGTCGATGAATGGCTGTCTTGGTTGGTGCCAAACCATCGATCTCGCCCGGTGGTCAGTGGAGCGATGGCGTTCGCCCGAGTTCTAACAACCGCCATCTCTTTTTCTCTCTCTAACTCTCTCTCTCTCTTTCTCTCTTTTTCTCAGTCACTCTCACTTTCTCTCGGTTTCTCTCCTTCTTTCTCCCCTTTTTTCTCTCTCTTTCTCACTTTTCCACTCTTTCTGTCACTCTCTCTACCTCTCCCTCTCCCTCTCTTCTTTTTTATCACTCTTTCTCTTTCTTCCTCTCTTTCTGTCACTCTCTTTCTTTCTCCCGGTCTCTCTCTCTCAGTCTCTCACTTACTCTCTTTCTCTCTCTTTTTCTCTCCTTTTTTTCCCTCTCTCTCCTTTTCATTTTGTCACTCATTCACTCTCTATTTCTCTCGGTCTCTCTCAGTCTCTCACTCATCCTCTCTCTTTCTCTCTCTCTCTCCCTCTCTTCCCCCAGTCAAGTCTTGTTAACTCGTTTGCAGGTTGGCACCCAGGCTGCAAACCAGATAAGAACCCGGGCCAAGTGGACTTCCCTTTCAGCCCTACGCTTATCTCGCACCACGTTTCTGTTCGTCTCTCTCTCTCTCTCTCTCTCTCCTTCTATCTCTTTTTTGGATGGCAAAACCGTACACTATCTGACAGTTGCATCCTCTTTTTTCTTCTACTTTTTTAGAGGATGGCAATCCAACTCTTATTAGGCATGTCGCTTCCTGGGTTTTGCCTAAACCATCGACAACCATCGATTTTGCGTGGCCTCGTGTGTTTACTTCTCGAGGTTTTTTCTTGTTCATTTGTAATGGTAGGCCAAGGAGAGAGAAATAAAAGAGAAAAGAGAGAGAGACATTGAGTAAATGTGTATAAGTCTGGCATCAAGTGAGAGAGAGAGAGAGAGAGAGACCATTAGCATAAATCTGTTTGGTACATTGTAATAGGCCGCAACTCAAGCCGAGCGCATTTTAACACTTCTTTTATATGCGTCAATTAGCCTTGCTCTTCAGGCTATCTCATGGGTAACTTTGTTTGTTTAGGTACACATGCTGCACTGCACTACATTTTTTCTTCCTCTCTCTCTCTCTCTCTCTCTCTTTCTTTCTCATTCTCTTACTCACTCTTTTATCCACTATTTGTGTAGGATATTTTTCTGAAAAAAACATGACACACATAAAGACTGATTTGATGTGCATACGAGAAGATAGTTAACTGACAAAGAAAATATTGATTCAAAAAAAATTATTAACTAGTTAAATTAATATAACCTTATTAAAAGTAGTAAATCATTGAGTCAACACACTCATTCCAGTATGCTAAAGTAAACAAAATTATAGATTTAAACAAAAATTTTTAAAACTTTTTTAGATCTAAAACAACTTGATTAGAGAACTTTTGTGAAAAAAATGATCCTGTTTGACATTTTTTGTGAGATGAAGCGTATTTAATGTGTGGTCAACACACAAAATCACCCTCTAGGGGTTGATGAACGTGTTTCATTGAACTGTTCTTGGTAGAGAGATGAAGAGAGAGAGAGAGAGAGAGAGAAGGAGAGAGAGAGGGGGGAGAGAGAGAGGGAGAGAGAGGGAGAGAGAGAAAAGAGAGAAAGTGAAAGAGATAGTAAGAGAGTAAGAGAGAGAGAGAGAGAGAGAGAGAGAGAGAGAGCGGGAGAGAGAGAGTTGTGACGCACTTGGGACTTGCTTGGCGACATCTCACTTTATCTTTCTCTCTTTCTCTCTCTCTCTCTCTCTCTTTCTCATGTCGTTTTTTCTTCTAACTTATTCCCCTTTTTTCACATCCACTCACTCACATTTTCTTTTATAATACTAGTATATTTTACCGGATATAGTCCAGTAAGTAAGTATATGACGAATAAATTTATCCAACATAAACCCAAAAACTCGTACCCGCAATAAATCAGGTAGCATTTTATTTTGGCATTTATTCGAATACCCCTGCCAACAAGTGAGTTGTGGGGCAAAATAGAGAGAGAAAAAGAGAAAATGTATTAGAGAAAGTAGGAGTAAGAGAGAGAGAGAGAGAGAAAAGAGAAAGAAAGAAAGGGGAAAAGAGTAAAAGAGAAAGTAAGAGAAAGAGTAAGAGAGGGAGAAAGTAAGAGAGAGAGAGAGAGAGGGAGAGAGAGATCGGCGTCAGTTTGATGAGGACAAGGTTGAGGGGCGGTTGGCGAGGAAGTTAATTGAATTAGATCGCCCCTCTGCCACCAAGTCTCGCCAATCAAGCAACCCAAAATGAATGTTGACACACACCGCGCGCGGCCAAGTGACACCGTTGCTGTCCTCCTGGTGACGCCAAACTCTCACTCTCACTCTCACTCTCATTCTCATTCTCTTTCTCTTTCTCTCTTATTCCCTTTCTCACTTTCTCTCTTTTACTCTTATTCTCTTTTTTACGCTCACTCTCTCTCTCTTCTCTCTCTCTCTCTCGCCCTCTCAATCTCTCTCTCTTGCCCCCTCACTCTCACTCTCACTCTCATTCTCACTCTCACTCCCCGTGATTGACTTGGCTTGACACTTTTCAATTTTTGCTTCTATTTTACCCCAACCAACCCAATTGGATCGTATGGACCCATGTGCGTGCCACCGTCTCTCTCTCTCTCTCTCTCTCTCTCTCTCTCTCTCTCTCTCTGTTTTAGTGTTAAAGTTGAGAGTGAAAGTATGAGTTTCGAGTAATCGAAAAAACACACTACAACACTAGACCAATTTTTATTATTATTATTAATCTTATTTTTATTCTTATTCTATACCTTTTTCCTTTTATTCGTTTGAAACAATAAAATAAAATAAAATAAAAAAAGTTAAAGGCTTCGTGGAAAATTGATCATCGTCAGTGACAGCAATGGCAATTCGATGCCACTCCGAAGAAAATACCCGTGTTTTACTCAAGAGTTTGCTGTTGGGTGAGAGAGGGGGAGAGAGAGAAAGAGCAAAAGAAAAGAGAAAGAGAGAGAGAGAATGAGAGAGAGAGAGAGAGAGAGAGAGAAAGAGAGAGAAAGAGAGAGAAAGAGAGAGAAAGAGAGAGAAAGAGAGAGAAAG
>WURS02029568.1:0-11653 GCA_011762765.2 Rhinocypha anisoptera | reverse complement strand
TTTAATCATGAAGCAGTTCCACGAAGTCACGCCGGAAACTATTTCCTATATTAAATATGAGGTTAATATTAATTAGGATGATCAAGTTAACTCAATTATCGTAGGCACATTCACAATTATCGTAGGCACACAATAATATTAACTCGACAGTGAACATATTAGATATTTTTGCTTTTCTTAAAAATGTTTGGATTTTTTGGGAAGGGCGTCAATAGTTTTGCAGGTAGATCGTTCCATTCAGCTATTGTTCCATTGGGAAATGCACTTTTTTTTGCCCTTTGTGACCGGAATTTCACCTCGAAGTTGTGATCATTTTTCCATATGAATTGTTTTTTCTGTGCCCCCTTTACATCTCCATAAACCCTTTCACCATTCAGTACGTGGAAAATTCCACATTCTGATCCTTTATCTCCCCGTTTGAAAAGTCTCCCACCTTAAAAATTTCAACATTTCCGTAAAGCCCGACTGTTTCCCCAATAAATTTTCTGACCACTTTTCGTTGTACTCTCTCCCTAATTTAATATCCCATTTTGCTATCTACTATCGATGCATATGCTAAAATTTCTCCTGCCGGCGTCTTTTACGCTTTTTCCTTATCGATTGCCTTGCTACCTTTGATGTCTCTCATCACCCATTGCAATGTTCGGAAGGAGTTTATAGCCGATTTTCCACGTTTAGCACCTTAAATTCTTTGTCAGTATACGACTAATTACGCAGAACTATAACTATTAGGGGCATGTTCGCTCGAGAATTTGTATTCTTTGTTGTTATGTCAAAAGCTGCTAAAATCAATAAATTTACTTTTGTAGAAATCTATATCCATTCAATTTTCATTTAACCAACCTTATTATTTATTTTAAGGTGTTTATTACCATGGCCAGGAAAATAAAATAAATAAATAAATAGTGGAAATTAACAAAGACCGCGGACCCCGTTTTAGGATTGCTCCTCTTCGGGAATTGCATCTTACGCTGGAATTGTGAAACAGTCCTGTCAGCGGATGCGTCCGCCATCTTTTCAACGGGAGCGGACACGACCTGGTGGTATTCACCCGAGGGCGAGTGGGGAAACCCGCAAAACCTGCGCCAGACCATCGGAAGATTAACAACGCTATAGATAGATTTTGAAGAAAATATTAACAGTTGTATGATTAAATTTATATGATACATGGATTTTGACTAAATATTGACCTTAGAAGTTCAACAATAACAACAAGGTTCTGTCGTTTCATCTAGATATCGATTTGATGGACTTTACGATTATTCCCTCTCTCTCTCTCTATCTCACCTCATCCTTCTAGTCCTCTTTGAAAATAAGCCTTATTCGGGAATTGGACTGGTAGACGCGATGGTGGTCAGCAATCCTACCGTCTGAAGAGGAGAAACAAAGAAAAATTGGGACGGAAAGATACACAAAAAAAATGATCATCTGCCCAGCTGATTCAATCGCCATCATCGTTGATGTGGGGGGGGAGGGGTGGGGAAGTGGACGCCGCTCGGGATCATTCCATTCCGCTTTCAGAGTGAGTTCTTATTTTCCTTTACTCTAGCTCGCGATGATCGACATTCCGCCTGCACCACTCCGGGATCAAAGGGTGGTTGAGAGGTTTCGTTATGTATTTCCAGTGACTGTTGGACTGGAGTTTGGAGAGACCAATTTTCAAAGAGGTAGGCTTCTGACTCGATGGAGATGGTGGACCTCGGGAGTCCTCGAGACCTCGACCCCTTACGATGGTCGAATCAGCTTCGAGACGCGAACTCTTAAAGCCTGGGACACAATTTACGGGAAACGTTGACGGGAGACCTTAACGTGAACACTTGAGCCGTGAGCTTTCACCTAGTGGACACAATAACCGTTTTGCATTGTAGTTGACGCGCAGGGAACAATTGATACAGGTGCAGAAGCAGGCAGGTGGCTCCCGTATCGCTTTGCAAACTCTGATTGGCTCTCCGTGTACGTGGTGAGATGAAAGCTGGCCATCTCCTCACGCGCACGCATAGGCGTGAGCGGTGGTTGTGACCGTAACCTATATTTCTAACGCAGTTATATTTTTCGCGTTTTACGTTAACTCTCCCGTCAAAGTTTCCCGGCATTTGTGTCCCCAGTTCCGTCGGTGATTAGCATTGAACATCTGGTGGACAAGTGAACGATGTCTCGTCGCAACCACGGACACATGAGCGCAGTCACGGGTCTCCATAATTCATGAAGGTTTACCGAGAACAGAACAAATGCATTACAGCTTTTTACGCATCGCGCCAAGACAACATCTTGTCACATGCTGCTTGAGCCATATCATAATATAACGCCTGAAATTTCTGTGGCGTGTGGTAAACTCGAAATTTGAAGTTGATTCACTAGTATCAATGATTATTTCACAATGTATTATAAATATTCCTCCATGAAGATTTAGTAGTAACTAGCTATAAAAGTTAAAATAAAGCTATAAAATAAAGTTAACCGAGTGGGAAGCGCGCTCGCCAACTAAACCAAAAGGTTTGAATCCCGCCCTGGACTAGGACGTTCTGCTTTTATAACGCTAATTTTTATAGATGATTGGTTTCCGTAAGGACATGCAGTCGTAAAAATATATAAGACATTACCACTAAACAAAGGGTCTTCTGCATAATGGAAAAGAAGAGAAGAAAGAAGAACAAAAGAAGAAAAAACAATTCTCTAAAAAGTATTTCCGCGTAAGTAATAAGGCTCATATAAAAAATCCTTCGATGAACGTTCCCTTAAGCTTTAGATAGTGATTTGAAAGGGCGCACTTCTCTACTGAATGCCTACGTAATGTGCATTATTTCTATTTCAGCTTTGTAGTACGTTGAATTCAGGTTCTTTCCCTCGCCGAGGAACAACTGTCGCTCGCCGAGGACATATGTGTCGAGATTCCTGGTTTCACTATGAATCATTGGAGCTTGTTGGAAATGCTTGTGATCGCTAATTGTGATCACAGGGAAGAAACTTGTCACGCGATAGAAGGTAGAAATGTCCTCCTATGGCTCCCCTAGGGCCATCGCTTCTGTGACAGCATTATTTTATGATATGACTATGACTCCCCCGAGCGCCCACCCGCAAACATCTCAGCTTCAGAGCGACATCGATGCAGGCACAGGGACCGTTACGATGTAATTAATGGGTTTATGGACGAGGCACGGCGACTAGGAAACCTTTGTCAAATTAAAATTTCCTTGCCACTCTAAAGGGATGAGAATGCTTTCTAAGCAATCGATTTAGTCTTTTGAAAGAGGGGAGGGAGTAGACATATCCCACACCCTAAAAACACAAACGCACACGGGAGAATGAGAGGGGGCACCCCTGTCCAGGGGTTGACCCAGGTCGATGGAGCCGTGAAACGTATCCTTTCGAGAAGAAAACAAGGTCTTTTTGAAACTCTAGATGCCTACAATATCCATATTTTACGCAAAAACCGCATTTGTATTACAAAGAATCAATAAATATATACATATGCATGATACAAATATATATATATATAATCACTTCGAAAAGGTTGTGTCTTTGTAGGTTCCACTAGTGTTCGAACCAATATATATATATGTGATTATTTAAATATCGAGGGATTTGGCCAATTACAACTCCAATTCACTCCATTGATGACGTTTCAATTTATTTTTAAATCATCATCAGGGCATTCTGTGGTCGAGAATCAACATATACTATATATATAGGAATTGAAAATTCCTCAATAAAATTTAACATCGCAATACCACAACCGAATCACGATTCGCTGTGTAACTATCAGGATGATTTATGGACACGGTTTTTCGTCTTACTGGAATAAGTACGTATTATAATTATCGAGTATTCAAAACGTTCTATCCTAATATTTGTCATTTCTTTTACGTAATTTCCAACCCTTTCTATCCAACTAGGTAAGTGTTTTCGTGATTCTATACCTACAAACTTTTATTTTACGTCAACATTCATATATTCGCGTTCATAATTAACTTATTACATGTGGGTTAGACTGGTGTCTGCCTTATAATCCGAAAGGTCGCATGTTCGTAATCCCACTTCGCGCATGGACGTGTTTCATGGTATTTGATCAAACAAGTTGAATGTGAGAGAAGAACTTGAGGTACTAATTTCGCCTGACTAAATGACAATATTATAATCAATGGTTGCAGAAACATTCAAAAGATGAATTTAAATTAATACCTATCTTGCTCGCCTTTTATTATTGTTTATTTTGGTTTTCAACCGAAAAACCAATGCAATTATTTAACCACGTTAATAAATATTTAATGACAAAAATTTATTCAGAACTCAACTGCTTTTATAAACGGACCCATTACTCATGGAGGAGAACGTGAATTGAAAACTATGCCCTTTTTCAGAATAAATAGGCTACTTTACCTTATCGAATATGTGAGTTATGTTATCTATTCATGGACAATCATCTATCTAAAAACGTTGTCTGGTCTCGTTTACACGCATATACATGGTTTATTCATCTGTTATGCATGGATATTACTGGCTGTATCTCTGTATAGATCAGTGTTCCTCAAGCTCTTTTCCCCCAATACCCCTTTCACCGTAGTTCAGACTATCATTTCCCCCTTCCCACGACAGCGTAATATGGTCATGCACGCAGTAGACATTCTGAAAAGGGGAGAATTCTCCCCCCGGCCAGAAACCCTAATACTGACCGCAGGAGAGGGAATTACTCGTCGTTGAGTAGGATCCCCGATCTAGATGGAAAAGAGAAACGTCGACAGCAATCTTTTTATCTCCCAAAATCGCCTCTGGGGGATACTTTATATCGCGTGTGCGAACGTCGCATATCCCCCGGGGAAATTCACGTCTCATTCGCGATACCCACAAATTTCACTTTCCTTTTCCAAGTTTTGCAAATTATTCCCTCACCTCTTTTAGTGGCAGTTTTGCATTCGTTTTCCTCTCAGATCCAACTTCATTTTTTTTATCATTCTTCTCATACTCAAATTTCAATCTGGCCCTCCTCTCCGTCTTCCCTAGAGTCCAGGATTCACTCCCAAATGCAAAGTGTCCAGCATTGAGACTGTTGCGAATCACCTTCTTGCATTCAAAACTATATTTTTTGTATTTTAGAATATTTCTCCTGCCTTGGAAAACCTCTTTCATTAGTGTAACTCATATTTTCCCCTCGGGCAAGAATCCATTATCCTGAGTAAAAACAAAGACTAAGTAACTTCTACTCCTACGTAATACCCTGCAAGACGCCGCAAGGGCGCCACCAAACATTCATATGCACTCCCAAATGCAAATGTTAGGAGGCATATATTGCCCAGAGAATGAAGCCACTCGCATGCAAAACAAAATAGCAGAGCATCATCTCGTACGGGACAATGTTAGACTGCTCACAACAAACATGCATGAAAACAACTACAAATTTCGTCACAATATGCACAGTCCAAATAGTAGCTCTTACCCTTCTAAATTATCAACTTATTGTCACGCATGACTAACCCCCTAACCTAACCAACCGTAACAAAGTGCTATAATCTATTCTCTCATCTCAATTTATGGTAAAGTTGTCCGCGTGTCGCCAAGTGGGCTGTAAAATGAAAAATCGTAAAGGAAATATTGGCCATATATATGCGTCTATCCGCCGAGGATGTCAGGTTATGACTCACGATTCAATGAATCTCCTCCTCGCCCACGTGGCGCCTCTAATTTTGCCTTCGTTGGGCTGACCGGATCCTGGTTTCGGAGCGTGTTGTCTATGCGTTATTATGCTATGTGATATTGTCTATGCGAGTGAAAGCATTGGGCATAACTGATTTTTTTCCAGAGGTTAGTCCGTATAACGCACAAAAGAGGAAGAAAAATGTAAACTCCCCCATTTTGTGCCACTCACATCCATCCAAAAGATCACACACTCCACTCCTTCAACGTACGTATCAGGTTCATTTTAAACCTACAAATAGCCTATTACTTTATCAATTACATCAATTCACTAACATGGATAAAAATCGAATCCCAACGACTGATGCACTTTCTAAAGTTCTAAAACACAGAACCTCGCAATATCTTCGAGTTTCTAAGCCTCAATCGCGTACACAGAAGGAATACTAGGGGGCAAATAATAAGTCTTTCACAGTTATTGCTTTGCGGGAGTAGAATAGCCTAATATTGATCATAAGAAATGCTCCTACGCAATCATCATTTAAACAGGTCGTGTATATGACATTACTCAATTCGCAAAAAAAACATTAGAATCTTAGCTGCGTTTACAGAACTACTAAAACATCAATGGGACTCTTCACATCATATATATATATATATATATATATCAATTTTCATGAAACCAACAGGATTCTTCAGATGGAACATTCAACGAGCTCAAGCATATACTTTAATACACAAATATCTTGTGTGGCGGTAAATCGGCCCATATTGATTTTATTAAATGAATTGAACAACGAATATCAAGTTGGAAATTATTAATTATCACTGTGTTACACGTTGATAGTGTTTGTGTAACAAGGAGTCGGGACAACCAAAGGGCATTGTTGGTGTGGATTAGGGCAGTCAGTGCAGCGCCATGCTTAAGGCGAGTCGAGTTTTATGCTGTGTGTGCAATTCGCGACACTACACTTGTATACTATATGCTGTTGATTGTTGTTTTGAATTTATATTATTAAGAAAATACTTTAGCGGACTACTCATCTCATGTTATACGTCCTTCTTCTATTTTATTATTATTACTCCTTTGAGTAATCGTGTATGTTTCTCTCTTTTTATTTACATGTCACAATCATTTTAATTACACAAGTCTGTCGCTTTAGTTACGTCTTAATATGTTCTTGCAGGTTTTTATTTCCTCTCCCTTTTCTGCCTGAGTGTTATTACAGTGTATCAGATCACGTACATAAAATCAGGGAGGCAGACTGTCGAACAGATAGACATAAAATGTCATTTTCCCCCCGTATAATATGATCACAAGCTCGGAGATAATAGTGATGGTAGGTAATTTTTTATTTCTTTTGCATGTTTTTTTTTAATTTAATATTAATTGACTTTTCTCCCTTATGATAAAAACTTTTTCCCACTGAAACTTTCGCATGAGAGCCTTCTCTTTCGATGTGTAATGAATGCCTGGTGATGGCTCACTCACCCCCTGCCACACGCCCTTGCGGCGGCTTGTAGGGTTTTACATAGACGTAGAGGGTTTCCTATTCAGAGAGTTTTTTGTATATTCAGTTCAATATCCTTGAGTTTTTCCCACAAGTAAACTTATCTATTCAACATGTACACATAAGTAACTCCTTTTTAAAAGTAATTTTTGGACCGTTAATAATTTTGTCAAGTATATTGTAAAACTATTTGTTATCTATTTCGTGTACACATATATATTATAATTTTGCGAGGGGTTAATTAGAAGAAGGGATTTTTATAGCCCCGTTCTTGCCCCAATAAATATTACTATTAAATTATCTATTATTATTATCTATTATATAATATTATTATCTGGGGAAAGCCCACTCCAAGGCGAACTTTAGGAGGAAAATATTAGCGAAGGAACAAAAAATAATCTTGCACAGCGATTCCCAATCAACCAAATCAAAAGATTTCTCCAGGTCAATGACACATTCATGTTTATTTCCACTTACTTCTCAACTAAGGAGGAATAATATGCCCTTTCAAGTTCCTCTTCCGATGCCAATTCGGTTCTGACCAATTTCCCTTTTAATTTTTTCCTAATCACCTTATTTATCACTTTTGAGCCAATTGTATTTATTAAATTCCTTACTTTGGAGGTTTATGGATTTACTTTTAATAAACTCCTATGTTATATCCTGTCTTCCATAACCGTCTACAAACGGAAAGAGTTTTTCTTCTGCATCCCCTTCTTATTTAGTAGTTCTGCAGCCATCGATTCCTTTGCGGCTTTGCCTGACTTATTGTTTTGCAGTTTATTGGAAAACTGCTTACGACGGGATTGCAATGTTATTTACTCCACCGCTTTCGCTGTTTTTGCGTTATTTAAGTCCCCTAAACCATTTCAGTGAATATTTAGTTACAATCCATATTCGGGTCTCCTATTTCGCACTCTGTTGACACTGTTAGTGCTGCTTCCACTACCAGGACGGAATTTCTTCCAGTTAAAGTTTTTTTTTGGCCCTTTACCCGCATTCAGGAACATTGATCCCCCTTCACCTGTAACCCTAGGCAGGTGCTCTCAGAGGGTACCATCAACCGGAGCCAGATGACCCCTATTTTTGTAACGAGGTCTTTATCCCCCCCACCCATCCACCCCACTTAACTACGCTCGGGTCCAGATATGGTGGGATTAGAGCTCGTGTGAGGTGTTGATATTTTTCTTCCGCTCATTGCTGTGAGTATATAGGGTTACACTGTTTCCCTTCTGCGAACAGCTAACTAACTTTAAGTGCGCTTTCATAATTGTCGGTTGGCAGTTGGTGGGGGCAGGAATTAACAGAGTCAGAGGAGAAAGGAGACCTCTGCTCTTAATGGGATAACTCCATAAGACAGAGAAGCATTAGAAACCGCGAATTGAACTATATTTTTTTCTTGGCGCTACTGATCATGGAGGGATATGGGAGTAATTTTTTTTTATAAGCACGTCCTGACGAGACTGTCGCTCAGGAGGACTCAAAAAATGGTTTCAAGAATGACAGCGTCTGAACATGAAAAAAAATTGTTATTTAAGATTTATTTAATATTGTCGTGAACTTCACAAATCCAGTCTCGTCTCCTCCGTTTTCCACCAGCACAGGAATCGATTACATTTTATTTTTAGTCACATTCTCTCCACGCTCTTTTTTAATTACTTGACGGATTTCCAGAGTCGTATTTTTTTATTGTCTCTCCTGCTCATTCATTCGCCAATCCCGAGTGATTGTGATTTGGTCTTTCACTGATTTGCAGGCACTACCTCCGAACATGAACTTTCGTACTCTCACTTTTATCCCTCCCTCCTTTTCTCTCTCTCCTTCCTCTCTCCTTCCTCTCCTTTTCTCTCTCCTTCCTCTCCTTTTCTCTCTCCTTCTCTCTCTCATCCTCTCTCTCCTTCTCTCTCTCATTATCTCTCTCCTACTCTCTCTTTCTCGATCTCTCTATCTCCTCCCCTCTCTCCACCCCGTCTCTCTCCCCCTCAATCACTCCCCGCTCTCCATCCCTCCCCTCTCTCCTTCCCTCTCCAGTTTGTCCTCAAATCTACTCTCTATGACTCCCAGGGACACCTATTTCTTCTGCTTCCCCCAATGCCACCGCCATTGCTTTTTTCCCACTTTCCACTTTTTGGGTTCCCTTATCCCCTCCCCTCCCCCAGATTGATCCCCCGTGGAGTACCCTTCGCTTTCCCATAGATGTCAGGATAGCATCTTCTCGAGTATTGTCATTGTTACGCGGCCACATCACCTGAATGTGTGTACTCAGTTAAGTAATTTTGGAGCAGCATTTTGCGTGTGATTGGTTTTCCTACAGTCTCTCGCCAATAACCACAATGAGGTCTAAAAATCACTTAAGTACAAGGGCTGTCTGATGCAGTTTTGTTTGATGTTTTACAATTAACGATAAGATGATATGAGGCTTAAAAAATTGTGACGAATAAATGAAAATAAAAATAAAATTTTTGTAAAAGAGATTTCGTAACTATCGGTACACCAGCGCTTGGTGTTCCTGGTATTCCTTTTTCTTGCCTAGAAAAAAATGTGTTCTGACACCGAAATGGTCATGATTCCCCTTCAAAAAAATGCGGAGGGCTGTAACGTTACTTCCATTTTTTGACTTAACATACTTACCGGGCATTGTTTTC
Organism: Rhinocypha anisoptera; assembly: GCA_011762765.2. Classification (NCBI taxonomy): domain Eukaryota; kingdom Metazoa; phylum Arthropoda; class Insecta; order Odonata; family Chlorocyphidae; genus Rhinocypha; species Rhinocypha anisoptera. The sequence continues at coordinate 1,869 of WURS02029568.1, read as the reverse complement.
TCTTGCGATTTAAGTACACACCTGTATGATATCTCAGGTGGTCATTTGTCGGTAGGGAGTTGATCTGATAAGGAAAATTGAATGACCAATATTAACATTTTTTTATTTAAAAATTTATGTTATTAAAAATAAAAAATAGAATCAATAAATGAAATAAAATTGATGAAGTTGATAGTTATGGGTCGCACATTTTGTGCAACATAAAGGAATCTATTAGATTCACCCATCTATTGCATACCACAGTCAGCCAGAGTTTTATGAAGCCACATATTTTATGAAGTCACACCAATACGTTAATAGGGTGGACTGATAAGTTTCCAACCCCAACGTGAGGATGACAGCACTCGTAAATAAAAGCTAGTAGATTTCGTTGTTCATCTGTTGACAGTTACTCACCAAAGTTTCAGCCATTTTGGACGCGCAGTTGTTATGTAACAGTCGTTTGAGTGAGTTGATGTCAGTGTTTTTGCGAAAATGGACAAAATCGAGTATCGAGCCGTTATTAAATATTTGTTTTTGAAAGGCAATACGCCTACGCAGATCACAGATGAGTTGGATTATGTGTATGGGGACTCTGCACCATCATCTACCACAGTGAAATTTATATATAGATAAAGATAGATATATATTTTAAGGGAGAGAGGGCCTGAAAGTGAGAACGACAATACCGTACCAAATGTATAGCAAAAACTATGGCGATCCCATAGATTATTATTACCTACAGATCCATTTTAATCCAAAAATTTCAATTATATGATCGTATTTTATCCACCACTGTCATAATTTATGCTTTTTTTATAATCTCTACCCGATTAATATTTATTTATTTCGATTGTGGGTTGTTAGAAGTGTCCGCAAAGTCAAATAGAAGGTGTTTACGAGCTTCCCCGCGCTTTCACCCTGGGGGGATCAGGTCCATATTTACGGAAAAATTAATTTCGCCATCCGAAGAGTCAGAGATTGCGAAACACTATAAATTTCTCCGAACCGTAAAAAGGTGCGATAAGCTATCCCCGAGAAGTCGAGCAAATTCTATGAAAACAAGAGTTGTGGGAGGCTCCAACAGGAAGCCGACGTAGGAACCTCGAGGAATTGTTCAATTTTCCTAGTATTATTTTTATCTGTAACCTGATTAGAGTACCTAGTGTCCAAAATGCAACAGCGAACGTATTTTGGCGAATGGCATTTTGGCATTTGTAGTTTTTGTCGAGTATTCCAAAAACCGCTTGAAATAAAAACATTTCCACTATCAATTTTTGGTTGGACATTTCTCAAATCCATCACGGTATTCGTAACACCGCTTTAGATTTCTCTCTAATATAATAAAAAAACTACTGAATGCAAAAAAATTTTCTAGGTGTCCAATTCAGTTTTTCAGCAATCCAAACAAATCAGACTGAGGGAGCCTATACCATATATATATATATATACACACACACACATATATATACATATATATATTTATATAGGTGAGAACAATGAAGCAGCTTTTCGGCGATGCACAAAATGTGTAGAAGATAGACAGGAGACGGACGGGAACACACAGAAAGAACGGCACAGTTAAAACTTACGTTAACTCAATATTTCGAGCATTTCAGCTCGTCTTCAAGCTCCTTCGTCTGAGTCGACCTTCAAGCTTGAAGACGAGTTGAAATTCTCGAAATATTTCGTTAACGTGAGTTTTAACTGTGCCGTTCTTTCTGTGTTTTCCTGTCCGTCTCCTATCTATCTTCTGGTGGTGAAGAATTTTCGGTGGCACGACCACCTTCGTCCGTTCAGGAGAGAACGAATCCAACACAATCACAACACGTAACACATCACCACTCAGCGTGAGTCCAGTCTTCTCTCGCATGGGAGGCACATGCGTTG
>WURS02029548.1:0-11654 GCA_011762765.2 Rhinocypha anisoptera | reverse complement strand
CGCATCAGTTCAAGGCCTAGGCGCGCCACCCGAACCGCCGCGGCCATTTCGCCCGGCGATGGGGCGAGTAATGCGGGCGGCGGCGTCCCGGGCGCGGCGACAATGAGAGAGGCCATTGGGAGCAAATAGAGCTTATCGCATGCATCTTCCCCAGAAAAGAACTCCCGAGGCTCCTTCCTCCGTCCTCCCACCCCCATCCGATTCCCTCTTCCCCACCTTCCCACCCTCCTTTCCCCCCGTTCTTCCTCCTCCTCCTCCTCCTCATGGAGGGGGGGGGGGGCGGTCATCGCCTTTGAACGCTTGTTGTAATGCCACTCGGCTTTTCTCTCTCTCTCCCTCCCTCCCTCTTTCTGTCTCTCTCTCTCTCTCTCCACTGTTGACTTCACCGTGAGTGAAACCCGATGGACGGTGGATTTATTCCGTCGAGCGTGTCCGTTCGGACAAAATAAATTTTCTATATTTTCAGGCATAACTATGTGGAAATCCTATTCTGAGAAATAAGATTTACGTACCACGTATTTTTTCACTAAGACTTTTAATCTGGCACGACTAATTTCAACACTACGGTGTCATCTTCAGGTACCGAAGGGCAGAAGAGCACAGGAGATGTTTCCGTTATGGAAACTACTCCAAATCTCACCTAGCGAAGCATCCGTGGGAGGTAGGACACTCGCGCTATTTCCTACCGTATATACTTCATCTAACCGAGAAGGGGAGCATAATGGATAAACTATTTATGTTTGAGGAATAATAAATACGTACTACATATTTTTCCACTAAGATTTTTAATCTGGTACGACTAGTTTTAAGGAGAAATAAGAATTACGTACTACGTATTTTTCCACTAAGATTTTTAGTCTGGTACGATTAGTTTCAACGCTACGGTACCTGAAGTTGACGCCGTAGCGTTGTAACTAGTCGTACCAGATTAAAAATCAAGTGGAAAAATACGGAGTACGTTATTCCTTTTTCTCTCTATTTGATATTAATACTAGGATAGTAGTGCTATTCTCACTTAACAAACCAACCGAAGGACTGATTGGTGTGGTTGATATGTACATTTTTCCTAAAAAATCCTTATTATAGGAGTAATTTGTGAAAATTACTCAACACATTAATGAGAGGACAAACGCTTGATTATTCCACGGAAAAATTCCAACATACTCTGCAATTACCAAGCAAGTTTTTCTCCCGTCAATTTTTCCTAAAGTTAGAAAATCTCTCCAGGTTAAAAGCTTAAAAGTGGAATTCAAATAACGAAGTTTACGTATGTAATTCTTATTTCTCAAAATTGATTTTTTTTGTGATGTGTCGAATGGGAGTTTTTAATATTAAGCTTAGCGTCTCCACACAGGCACGCGCAGCGGCTACGGGCGTGCAACTCCCACTTCCTTTTTCTCACTCTCTCTCTCTCTGGCTCTTTACGAAACATACATAGACCGTCGGCGGCGTGGTTGTGGGGGTGAGAACGAATGGAGCTGGGATAACTGGGAGGAGGAGGTTTTGGTCGTGGTGATGCGTCACCGGGGGAAGATGATGGGTGAGGTGCAGGGCGTGCGATGAGCCACTTCCGCGCACGTCATGCGAAACCCAGTGGGCACTCCACGCTCCACTCGAGCGTGTTTCTGGGCGTGGTGCTCTGCACGATGAGGTGGGGGTGGGGGGGCAGCCGACTAACTCGCTTGGAAAAAAATGACAAACTTCCACGAAGCATTTCAAAAGCCCTGCATTAAGTTATAATGATAAGTGATAATCCCTGCAGTAATCGGGCTCAGTATGAAAATCCAACGACCGTATTAGGGCTACGATTCTAATATTACTTCGAAATCAACTGACTTATTAGATCTTCCCTTACACTCACGTGCATTTTTTTGCTGAATCAAGGTGATGAATTCTCTCGAAGCCAAAATTCTTCGTCAGTGAATTATGATGTGGAATCTCATATGCAGTTTGTAGTGAAGGCTGAATGTGAAATCTGGGCTCGGAGTGAAAACTAAAAAGAAAAGTAATGACGGCATGCATTGTGATCAGTTTCTATATTCGAGAAATCTTATTTTGAGAAGAGGAATAAATAATGTTGAACGAATATGGAATCGTCAGAGTAAAAGAAACTGATGCCGTAATATTATACACAGGAAGGGTTGTACACGTGATTTTAAAAGTTTAGACAACCAATTACTTATCACCTCTAAAAAATATGTCATTTACAATAGTTTTTGGAAAACGATAGGTTATCAGGGCTTTTAGATCAAGAAATAGTTCTTTCCCTCAAAATATTAAAACTTTTTCAAAAGAGACAGATCTATTTTTCACTACCACAATCATTACAAAGCCAATAACATGCAATGAAATCAAGTCCAACGAGCCTGGGGAACTTGTTAAATTAATTTACTCAGCAATTGCTTGTTTTATAATATTTATGAAATCCACCAGCTGTTGTTAACAAGCTTGAAAATTATTACAAACTCGGAATTACGCAACCCCGAAATTAGGATGTAGGAAAAATTAACATTTTTGTATATTCCACCTAATAAAATTTATTAAACGAACATGGTTTCGATAATTTGTGTCAACATCATCATATACAAAATATCGAAACCATGGTCCTTTATTAAATTTTATTATTTGGAATTTACAAAGATATTTGGTTTTCTTCCCTAAGGGAGAAAATTCCACAACATGAAGCCTGAAACCGTGAATTTTACCGAATTCTGAAATTTTGTCTCAGTTTTACAATATATTTGTTTGTTTTCTGCAATAAATCTATTAGAGATTAAATATATATTGGTAAGATAATGTGTCTGCAGCCACTGGTGAGCATTTATAAATGTCGTTTAGTAGGCTGGAATATTTCAGTATATTTTGGTTGTATTATTACGAATATAGTCTAAAAACTAAGTTTTTACGTAGATCTCGGAATAGTTAATCGCGCTAGTGAGAAAGCAGCATGGAGATTTGAGTGTTGTCTACGTCTCATCTCCATAACCAGTGCGTTTCCGATAAAGTCTCTAAGCAGCTTTGCACGACTCAATTATCAACTCTTTACGTCCAAAATGACACTTATGACGCAAAACCAAAATAGGGGCAAAAGCAGAGCAAGGAAGTGGAGCGATGAACTCGAATGAGCGCCACTGACGGCCGTGCACCAAAAACCACTCACATGCATTAAAATTCACGGGAAAAGGGGGAAACGTGATGGGGAGGGACTGCGATCTGGGCGCACCTAGGCATTTGCATGCCGTCTATTCCTTGCGCCCACTTGCCCCAAGGGGGTGGATAATCCCAGCACTCAGTGGTTCCTTTCTGATGCGCGCATGATTCATTGACGATAAGGGAACCTCACCCATCGTATCCCCACCAGTAAATGGAAAATTAAAACCCCGGTGGAAAGGGAAGCTGTAACGTTGACTCCAAGTCCACAAGACGTCTACGCGACGAAGTGGATTGATCTGCTCAATGAGCTTGAGGGATATATGTTCAAAGGCAGCTTCTTGCTTCCACTTGATGAGTCTCAGTAACCCGTGAAAAAATTAATAACCTTTTAATTCGAACACATGGAGTGTGTACGTCAGGATTAGTTGCATCATTCTCCTCCTCGGGAGTAAACCAAAAAAAAGGCCGCACACTCCCAAATTTACGTGTTTATTCTCTCGTTTCTCCTTTTCACACTTCCCCTCACTTCGCACTCAACAGTCTCCGCTATTACTCCACACAACAATCCCCGCTCTTCCCATTACACAAGCACCAAACTATCCAACAATCCACCCAACAATCAACCATCCAAAATTCTACTCCACATCAACAACAATGAAACAAATGGCCAGTACACAACATCACAGCAATAGACCAGCAATAGGCCAGACTTAGCTATATTCCGATTATTATACGGTTACTTTGCTATTAGGTTTATTATTTTACGGCCACATACCCTTGTTGCCGCTAACTATTCAGGGAAATTAATTACTCGCTCCTTTTGGTTTAAACGTCGAGCGCGCTACCGACAAGGCTATCAGAGTCGGAAAATATCAGGTATATCATAAGGTAATAATAATATATACACGCAATATAATAAAGTAAATTTTGAAGTAGTGTAGAAAAAGGCTAGACGTTACAAGTGAAACAGCGACCTTGCTCGTCACATTTCCTCACTGAGCACTGTCCCAGAGAGGGGGTCGTCTACGGGAACCACACATTCATGTAACCGTACAGTACATATGTAAACTTCATTATTTGAATTCCACTGGTTTTAAGCTGGAGAGATTTTCTAATTTTAGGAAAAATTGACGGGAGAAAAACTTGCTTGGTAATTGGTATGTTGGAATTTTTCCGTGGAATAACCAAGCGTTGTCCTCTCATTAATGTGTTGAGTAAATTTCAAAATTACTCCTATAATAAGGAATTTTTAGGAAAAATGTACATATCAACCACACCAATCAGTCCTTCGGTTGGATTTTTAAGTGAGAATAGCACTACTATCCTAGTATTAAGATGAAATAGAAAGAAAAAGGAATAACGTACTCCGTATTTTTCCACTTGATTTTTAATCTGGTACGACTAGTTTAATTTCAAAGGACGACTTGTATTTAGAAAATTTCTCTCAAGCTGTGTCCTAGCCGAAGACGGCCATTGACTTCGTATTTTCTTCAATTAAATTCACTTTCATCAGTCATACCGCTCAACTCACTGAGCTAGAACGATCTTCAATTTTTCGTCTCCCTTAAGAAGTTATAAGTGAAGATTAAAAACTATAATTATAGTAAAAAAAACTGATCATCTTTAGAGCAAAGTAGTACTGACACAGATTACTTAGATATACAAACATAATGACATTTAGAGTCTCAGAGTACTGAAATACTTGGTGGTAATCAATATTCCTAATATTCAATATAGGCGTATAAATCAGTTTACTGAAAAATCAAATGATTCGAAATTCATAATTGAAATTCATGCACTCATAATATTTAGCGTATTTTAAACTATGAAAAATATATATAGAAAAATAAGAAACCAAAAAAACATAAAAGTTTTAAAACTCTCATTTTGACGTAAATTTTCAGAAGATACGTACGAAAATTGAGAAGTAAAAAAATTATAGTCTTTGTGTTTCTGTTGTTTGTTTCCCTATGCTTAACCGTACAAGTCAGTGATGGTTTATTATTTATGTCTTTTAATAAATCATAACAAGGACAGGAGGTGTGTCTTATTGCTATGACATGGCTTTTGGTGATACACCATACCTGTAAGTAGTCGAATTATAGCACTTTAAAAAAGGAAAAATTAAAGACGTCATCATAGCAGAAATCAAAAATATTTAAGTTTTATTTCGTAAATGCTGAAAAATGTTTTGAAGATTTTTTTCATCTTTAGACGACATCACATTCTCAAAACAGGTCTACATTCTTACATATTTTTTTGTATTTCATAAGAATGAAACCAGACCTTTACGGAGGAAAGACCAATATATTTTCTGAGGATACATAAATATTGCAAGGTATTATGTAGATGTAGATAAATGCATATCAAAAATTAAAAAAACTGATGTTCTCTTTTTCGATTATATTCAAGCTTCTAAATTCACGCGGGGTCTTTTGGCGCAAGTAATGTAAACTGAACGAAAACGAGTCCTTATTCTCTGCAGAACCCAAAGGGCAAGGGAAGTGGGGTGGCGGGGGAAACAGACTTCTCCAACGGGATACATTTATCGAGGACTATGTTCGAATACTCGTGGAGGAATTCAAAAGAGTCCCCGATATTTTAGTCGTACATCTTCCATTTTGTTTTCACTCCAGCTCGAATAAAAGACAAACAATCCCCCAGGTGAGATTATTCCGGTGCTGCATCCTTCGCTGGGACGCCGAGGGGGCCTCAATTCCCTCTTTTCCTCTCTCTCTCTCCCTCTCTCTACATCCCTCTTTCTCACTCCCTTTCCATCCCTCTCCATATTTTTGCTCGCCAAATGTCGGGAGTAAAAAAAAAGAGGACTTGGGGATGTAATTTTTTCATGCTTGGTTCCGACTTCTTTATTTGTTCCTCGGGGTAGGCACTGCTACCTCGGCTCTCGAGCCTCAAACATTGAGAAGCGGGCCGGAGGAAAGGAAAACAGGGATATGTAATCACATACAGGCGAGGAACGGGAGATACAGAATAAATACGTAAGCGAAAAATGGGTGACTGTGACATACATTTCCATATCTCGGCGATAAAAAGAGAAAAGATAAATATAACGTTTCCACTTATGAATAAATGGTGAAATTGCCTGCGTCATCTTCAGCTCGGATAGCTTCGTTTCGTTCCACAAAAAAAAAATACTTACGGAAAAAAGTTAATCGCTACAGGGCCTGAAAGAAGGAACCTAAATTTTCTCGAAATAAGTGGAACGATAAACTTTGCAACTGCTATCCGGGTTATGATTTTTAACTGCAAACATATTAACTAATTAACATCCTCTTATTTAAATATAGTGGAATATCCATAAAACGACGTTCCACCATACGATTTATTTCGTGTCTAATAATTGTATGTATTTCTTTAATGCGAAGTTACATAAGACTAAAATATTTCATCTTCTCCTTTATACTTGGAATTGTGAACCTTTGACTCCATGTTGCCTCTTAATATTGTAAAAAAAGATTTAATCAATACACTGTAAATCAATTGAGCGAAAACTTATTAACTTATTTATTCACAAATATTATATCTGAGCAAAATACTTCTCCTGAAAATGCTTCAAATTCACACATTTCGACTCTACTTAAAAAGATGGATTAAGAGGCAATTTTAAACAACACCGAACAATTTCCTTGGAAGACATTACCCACGATGCAATCATGTTAGTGACTGCGTTCAATAATATTAATGACGATTATCAAATCAAGTATGGTGACCTCTTTCCTGCATAAGTTAAAATGATTTTATGAGAACATTATGGATATACATTTAATAATAAAATCAAACATCTAGTGAGTCAAAATTATTCAATTAATAAATATGTAATAATATAGAATACGCATAAACTAGGATTGCAATTATTTTAACTTTGTAATCTGTAATTTTTTGTTTGTGACATCCAATTGAGGAAAACCGAATATAAAAGGAGAAAGTTCAAAAATAACCAAATAAAATTCGACGCTCGGATTCCGACCCGATTCGAATGACATTCGTCAAAAAAGCCCCGACTTTCAATAAAGAGCAAAATAACAAAAGGCAAGCAATCACGCGATGAATTCAATTGATTTCACTCGAATATAACTCCCAAATTCGACAGTGGAATACGAAACATCATCTGATATCGCTCTCCTTCCACTTGATGGAGAGAGAGAGAGTAAAAAGGTACAATTTCCTGTTCGGGATTGCAATTCGATAAGTGTATCTCGTCTATGAATGGGAAGCAAGTTTCCCTTTAGGTCAATTCACTATACACTTCTATGAATTTGTTTAGACACCATTCTCGAAAAAATACGAAACAGAAGGAAGAAGTACACCAGGCATAAAAATCTCATATATATCGTGATACGCTACGTGCAAGTACTGTGATCGTCGACGAGGGATTGTCATTCCCACTGGCCTAAAAAAAATCTAATAGCTATTTATAGCACACACAATAACATTTTGTTTTCTTGTTTCTAAAATAAATTTCAAAATATTGTGAAAATTTGGCTCTGCATGTCTATCGGGTTTTTTACCCGAGTTCTTTGGCGAAAATATTTTCTTTGCAAACGACGCCGTAGCCTGGCGACTTACTCAAAGTTGATATGTGCGTACCGTAATAAAATTAAATACAAAATTTACTGGAGAAATGGGAAGAAAAGAGATAACTTATAAGGATAGATTTGATCACAAGAATAACCAAATGGATTGAATGAAATGCCTTGGAAAAGAGAATTCTTCTCGGCTCTCGAACCGAGTGACCGAGTGGAAAAAAAAGGCTCCGACGTTTCAACAGCCGACTCAGCCATCACCATCAAGGAAACTGAACGCATATTAATTCGTTGTGTAAATAGCTCCTCCTGGTCGGGTGTCTCCTGATTGGTCCGCCGAACAACGGAAGTGTCTACTGGTCGGCCGTGCGTTTTGCCGTGTTTCCTGTATTAATTTCAAAATAGGTCTCCAGGTGTTACTTATTTGTGTAACATTTTCACGATATCCAGGAAAATCTCCGGAAAACTCTGGAGATCCAACATTGCCAGGAAACATATTCCTCCATCCAAAATTAAACTACAGATAGTCAGAATAAGGTTTCCTTCTAAAACCCCCGGTGTCTCAAAACATCGGGGGTTTTAGAAGGAAAGGGGTTGTAAAAGAATACCGAGCTATGATTAGGGAAAAACTGGGAAATAAGATTTGAAATAGCAGCAAAAACAGTCGAAAAATACGAGTTTGAGGTAGCACTTCGGGAACGGATATGCCTTCAGAATATGGAGGAAAATTAGTTGGTATTGCATTAAAATTGGAATACTGCATCTAAGGAAGAATTGGAAGAAAAAACTCCCACTACGATCGCTCGACCTCACTCGCCCCCCCGCACCGTTTCTCCACTTTAAATTGCTAATCATTGAAGTTGCTTGTCTTCACCCAACACTTCGAGTCTCACATTTTCCTGTCGAACGACGTCTGTTTCATTCTGCGTTGTGTGTGTGGGTAGCTGCTGAGAATCAGTCTGTCTGCGTTCACCATATTTTATTGGTAGTACTGTCTTTCCACCCTATGAAAGAAATTTCTCTCTAGTGCCAAACATTAAGAATATGTGGGCAACATATTCCAATTCATTCCAATATTATAGCTAAACCTTAGAAGAGGGAATGAAATTTAAAAAATACTAGATACCACAGTATCACTCTAGGGACCTGTGGGCGATGAAATAATATCGCTCATAGCTCTCCTACGACACTACAATTGATGAATAACTGAAAATAAATTTCAAATTCCGAATGAATAGTTTTGAAGTGGAACACTACTTATGACTAGTTTCAAAAAAATCTGACCTGGGGATTAAAACGGGAAAAAAGAGAAAGTGCGTGCGAAAACAGCCAGCGTATGTACATGGCGAGCGTGCGCACATATATATACAGCCTTAGCCTAATGGGTTGCGATGACTTGGGGAGTAAAACGGGAAAACAGCGAGTCGGCGTGCACTCCTAGTAGCGTGTGCTTCGATTGCGTGCACACGTAGTAGCCTCTGCGGGAGAGAGAGTGAGCCGTCTACGCATCCTGCGTTTCAACTATTGTTTACAAACACTAAATTAATTTTTATGAGTAATATGTATATATTGTTATATGTACATATACATATAGTCGATTGTAACGGATGGTAAAACGGATTGTAACGGATGATAAATAATCGATTTTGATGGTAAAAATAAACGATTAATTTATTACAACAATAATAATTCTAAATGTATGCATATATTTTATGTAACCACAATATAAACGGTGCTTTCTCATTATGTTTTAATTCGCCAAAGAAAGTGTTCCACTGCTGTCGGCCAATCCCGCGACTGCCACATTTTTTTTTCTACATTAGCACGGTATGAATCTTTGACGCTATATTAACGAATTTAAAAAATAATCTTCTAAGATTTTTCCTGAAACAATACTTCATTGGTGAAAATTAATTACTTATTACATAGTAGTTGGTTAGATTTGGGTTGGATGGTGGGGCACTTAAAAGAGGGGTATTAAGGTGAGTAAATATATTAAAAAAGTTGAAACAAGAGAAATTTAGGTCTTGGTAAAAGAATAAGTACAAAATTGACAATAAGTAGTTACATAATTCCAAAATCGGTAGTAATTAACAAATGAAAGAAAGAATGGTTGAAGACGAGTCGGGAATAGGCTGTATTTAAAATTTAATCGACAAGTTGTTAGTTACAGGACACGAATTTTTTTAAATCTAACTTTTTCAAAGAATCAAGTCTCGATCTCTTATTCTCAGTGCATACGATAACTTCTGAAAATCATTCAATGTCTCTTTTCTATTAAAAGTGCTTTTTAATGTGTGATGACAACTTTTTGCCTGTGATACTTGCTTGAAGTTCTTAGATTCGCTCTTGGAATTTCCTAATTGCATGCACATTATAGACTGCTTCATATAAATTTGTTGTTTAGAATAATTTCAAATGAAAAACCGTGGGAAGATCTGAAAAAGAAATTAGAAAATCCTAACTTTAAGGGGAAGAACGATCACTGTTTTAAAATAAAAATCAGGGCCCAAAAAACAGATCGGAAATTTAAAACAAAAATGGAACTAGCCTCCTGGAGAATTGTTTGAGCCCTTCCCCTCAAATTTTAGAAGTTTTAAGAATAGGTGTAAGGCAGCCACTTGGCAAAGGGCCGAATGACAACGGGACGTCGCCTTATTTTGGACTTGGTATGTTGTTGGACGGTGTGTGATTTTGAATATATATGTGTGTGATTTCGGGCGAACTGATGTAGGACTTACGCATAAGATTAATTTACTCTTTATTTGCTTATTCTTGATTTTTCAATAAAATATTGATTGCGATGTTAATGATTTATGTGCCACCTAACACTGTTACCTTCACATGTATTTTAAACGATAAAAAATATAGATTTTTTCTGAAATAGTACGTTATCCACACCCAGCCAATCATGACTATAGAATTGGACATTACAATACTTGTTATTTAGTAACTGATATATTCAGCTGAGGTAACTTGTAGCGGGAAGAATTTGGTTCATCAGTTCCACGCACTTTATGGAAGAATCGGTTACATGTTGTGTACCATGGAGATTATTTAAAAATAAATTAAACTTAACTTCATACTAAGCGAAGAATAATATTGAAATTTTACAAGATTTCTTCGATCCAAATACCGCAATCGTATCATAATGGTTTCTGTCACATCTGTGATATTTTTCATTCGAGAATAACAAAAGGAAAATTGAAAAATGAGATTGAAAATAATGTTTATACCGATGTATTCCGCTAATAGAGCAAAAGAATCTGCTAGAGCAACCGAAGGAACCGTTTCAAAATATTTAGAAAGACTTAGATATCAATGCTGACATGTCTTTGAGTAATTGGTTCCTAATCATTGTCGAAAAGAACACAAAACCAGACGTCGAGAAAAATCTACAATAGATATGTATTTCTAAAGGCGTGGCGAGCGAGAAAACGAAAATGCCATCCCGGGGTCGAAAGCGAAGGGAAGGGACACGTAACGGCAGCTAGTAGCGCTGAAATTGATGGGGGGGGGAGGAGGGAAGGGGAGAGGAACCTCAATAACCATTATATTTATTGGCCCCATGATTTCTTTTCTTCAGAGAAAGACGATGATAGCGTGACCCGCAATTCAAAGAAAAAAAAACCTCAAAAGGACGAGCCGAGTTAACTTGAAGAAGTCCCCGCGGAAGAGAAAGGAGAGAAAAGGATTCCAAGAGTTGATGGATAATGATAGCAGCGGAAAAGAAGAGGGATCCGGAATATGGGACGGAAACGGTTTTCCTTTTTCTAAGGGTGGACGAAGAAAGAGGCGAGAAAGTGGAGAGAGAGAGAGAGAGGGAACCGGGCGAGCGCCTGAGGGAGAGTCGCCGGCAGGGGGGGAATAAGTGCGGAGGGAGGAGGAGGAGGAGAACCACGGGAGGGTGGGGTGAAGGGGGCCGTGAATGGGAGAAAAGGGATGGGTTAATGGACC